>JACBWW010000193.1:0-82348 GCA_020086605.1 Lanius collurio | reverse complement strand
GACTGACTGGAGGTCAGTAAAACCAGAGGGATTCTGTGATGCCATTTTCATTGTCTTAAGATAGAGACATGAGATTTTTGTCACAACACTCAGATTTTTTAGTAATTTGAGAATTACTGTTTCTTGTTTTCTCTGGAGCAAGTAAGGCCACACAGCATGTTCATGTTTTACAGAACATGCCTATTATATGTGTTAACCATGCTTCACTAGCATTTGAAAAGGGTGTGCTGGGCAGATGTGTGGAGCTGGCATAATAAGATGCTGAATGTCCATGACCCTTTAAATGCAAACTCAGGTATACTTTGTACAAAGTTGAGTCAGCTTGCACTGACTCTATACAGCTCAGCTGTGGGAGGGACTGGGCTGTTTGAATGCCTCCTTGAATCAACATCTTGAAACAATGGTTGAGCCTAAGATTATCTACTAAAGTAGTTTTATATTGTGGGATTTTTTTTCCCCTTAAAAAACCAACCAACCAACCAAAAAAAAAAAATGCAACATATATACACTTATGGAAATGTCATTAAAAATATGGTAACCAAAAATAAAAGTTACTCTCTGTGTAAGCTTTTAAAAGTAGAGAACTGTCAGCTAAACTCATATGCATGGCCTTAACACTGTGTCTTTATGTGTGTTCCTTATAATCTGTACTTTTTGCTAACACATCATGAAACACTTTCTACCATCATGTGAGGTCTGCCTTGTAAAGTACACATTTCATGAATGGCCACATGGTGCTGTAATC
The DNA here is from genome assembly GCA_020086605.1 of Lanius collurio. NCBI lineage: Eukaryota > Metazoa > Chordata > Aves > Passeriformes > Laniidae > Lanius > Lanius collurio. The sequence goes on along the minus strand of JACBWW010000193.1, from coordinate 81,603 downwards.
CCTCCTACATATTTTTTTTTCCTTTTTTATACTACATTTTTTAATTATGTGAGTGTGTAATGATGATTTTTAACTGTGACTTGATGGAAGGCTAAGCAGAAATCTAATGTGCAGTTTGACCTTTGTATGATCTAAGCAGGTAATTTTGTTGTTCTGGTTTTTTTCTTTAAAGCATTGCTTTATGGTGAGTTTTTCCACAAATTTTAAGATTATTCAGTTTAGAATTTATTTCCCTAGTTTTCCTGTGTTCTTCGCAATAATAGACTTTTTATCTTTCATTCAGCTGGTAACATGATATTCTCAGAATAGAGATTGTTGCTTGAAATCTAGTTACTGAAGGTGGGATTAGGCATAACTCCTTTATTATCCTGTTTTTATTGTTCAGCTTCCATGCTCACGTCATACTGCAGATTACCAGTTTGGGAGTAACTTGATTTAAAACGGATGACAGTTAGTCCAGAGGAGTCCAAAAGACAGTAAGAAGAATGATCAGAGATTAAAAAATTTACCTAAAATCACAGGAAAAGAAAAACAAATAGAGAAGACAGGGAAAGAGGGGACTGTCATAACAATTCTGACTTTTTTTTTATTTAAAAAGTTCTGCAGAGATAAAGGAACTGTGCAGTTCTTAATGAGTATCGATAACACAAGTGGTGGACTTGAATTGTATCAAGTTCTGGATCAGACATTTGGGAAAAGGTCGGAACAACAAGGTCAGCAAAGCAACAGAATAGATTATGCTTCAGGATTTTGAAGCTGGTAGTGGCATTTGCATAGCTGATCCTGCCTTCAGGCAAAAAGTTGGATGGTGACAGTTCCCAGTCATTTTGAGTCTTTTTTACCCTTGATAATAGGTTTAAACCCAAAACTTCCATCTTTCAGGAAGGAAATGGAAGTGTTGATTCTAAATCACCAGTAGTGGAGAATCTGCTGCATTTGATAAATTCTTTCAATAGTGAATTGTTTTCTCAGTAAATGAGGAGTTATTTTTCCTCCTAATTTTTCTGAGAAGTCCAATTGACTTCTTTCTCTTGGATCTTACAGTGCATTTGTTTGTTATGTAAAGACTCATCAAATTTTTCCCCTGTGTAGACTTTCATGTGTAATTTCTTGCACAGTCATGCAGTCAACTCTCAGCCTTCTCTGTATTTTTTCCTTCTCATTCTCTTTTCAAGCTGAAGGCTTTTTATTTTTTCATCATTCTTGTGATGCTGCATTGAATGTTTTTTGTGTTTTGCTGAAAATGGACTTGGTGCATGGTCACATGAGTCAGATCTTTGCTCCTCTCTCATCCTGCTTCTCAGAAAAAGGGAAACTAGGATTATTCTGGCCTGTGAGGTCTCCCAAACTTCTGATAATATGTGGACATATGCATGTCCTTGCCAAAACTACTCCTTCCCTGTGAAAGTGCCTTGCTTCAGGTTCTAGATGCTTTGGGTTTCATTTGCCATACTACGGTGCAAAGTATTTGATGTCTTTCTTGCCTGATGGCTGAAGTGGCTCTTCACCAGCAAACCACTTCCTTCATTATTCTCTCCTTCTGCAGCTTTGTTTTCTGAAAATATTAACAGTTTTCTCCTACCTTCTGAATCTCAGATTGTCATGTTAAGCTGTGTAGATTCAAAGCCTCAAGCAGAATGATGTCCACAGTCCCTCTTTGATGGGACAATTTCACATCTGTGACAGGGCAGCCATGTAATAAGTTTCACTTACATTGATTTTTATATTCTATAGATTGTATACATGATATGTACTGTCCAGTACAATGAGGGGTTTTTTGTTATACACAGTTTACTGTATGTCAGTTTCCATATGGACACTCCTAACACTGAGTTGGTCTCTGCAGCAGCCATTTCCAGAGGACAGCTGGAGTCACTCATTCTGCCCTTGATAAATATATTCATGAAGGAAGCTGAATATGCAGTGCTGAGTGTATTGCAGCATTCTTTGCATAATAATTTTCCTAAGAAGTCAAGCCCCAAGATTTTATGCAAATGTAACGATCTCAGCCAAATCTGTGGTCCCATTCAATTTTGAAAATATATCTCTTCTATCTGTCGTGTTTGTTGATTTAATATTTCCCAAAGAGCTGCATCAGCTATTCTACTATTTGTTGGAAATTTATTGTAATATTTTGTAATTAGTTTTTCTGTTCTCCTATATAATGTGCAACATTTGCATCTCTGAATTACAGTGCAACATTAATCAGAGGTCCAGAGAGATCCTGGGCCAGACCTTTGGAAGAAAGTCTTAAATACAGGGTATCTGGAATTAGGTGATTTTAATTAACACAGAGTTTAGCTGCTGTTAGTCTTTTGTGGAGAGTTAGTGTTTGCTCTCTTACTTGTTTCCAGCTGTAACTTTGCATTACATAAATGAAAGTATAATTAACATTTCCTTTATTTGGGACCCATGCAGGATACTTACCATGTTGGTGCTGTTCATTGTGAATTTATATATTAGATATATACTTTGATGTCCTCAGGAGAATGAAAAGTACAGGGTGAAAAAAAAGATCTGCATTGTTTAGCATGCATGAATGACTGACAAATTACAGCCTGAAATATTCTGGTAGATTTACAGGATAGTGAAATAGAGAAATACAAGGCTTTACAGTGTTATCTTTTAGCCATTCTCTGGTCTGAGGCAGCTTACTAAACAGTTCCTAGAGGACTTTGTTGTACTTTTACAATGATGTGACCCAGACACATCACTTCAGAAGCTGAAATTTCTACTGTTGAAATCTCAGGTCTAGAAAGGGCGATTGATGAGGAGTGTTGTTGAGTGTGCACTATTTTACTGTTAACCTTGTACCACTGGGCATTTTGTATCCCTGCACACACCTCCTATTGAAGGCCAGGCCAGGCACAGATGCAGTTTTGAAATGAAAATACTTATTTCATAGAATCATAGATCCCTTAAGTTTGGAAAATAGTGCTAAGGTCATCGAGTCCAACTGTTAACCTACACTGCCAAGTCTACCACTAAACCATGTTCCTGGTTCAAAAACTCATGTTTTTGAATGCTTCCAGAGTTAATAATTACATCACCTCTCTGCATTGCTTCTTTAGTGTCTGGGATAAACTAGAGAGCAATAACAAAAAAGCAGACTGGCATAACATTTAGTTCAGCTTGCTATGGAGAGGCAGCCTAGTTAGTACTCTGCAAGAAAGGAAAAAGGCTTCATGAAGCCAAAGGTTTTAACTGAAGCCTGCTCTACGTTGTTCTTGTACCAGTTCAGCTATGCCAGTACTATTATGACTGAAATAACAGTATGGGTGACATAGGTGTATCAGTAGAGAAATGCCCTATATCAACTCTCCTAATTCTAATGAAAAGGTTGAAAACATGTCCACAGCATAAGGCTTGAAGGCTACAAGAGAGGCACTACAGACAAAAGCAAGAAGATAAGCAAACTCCTTGATTATAGAGGCTGGCAATACTGTGTAGTCCCAGGCAGGCAGTACCTCAGCCCACTCCTCTTTGCAGCTCATCCTTGAGGAGGATCATTGGAGCATCCCAGAAATGCCCAGTGCCTTATGTGAGGATTGCTTTGCCACAAGTTCACGCTAATGCAAGATGTTATGAAAACTTCATTTCAAAATATCTTTTTCAGAATACAAATGTTGAAGTAACTGCATCTTATTAAAGTCCTAAATAGGTGGAAGGTCTAAGTTAGTGCTTTTACCTGACCTCCCCGTGAAGCTGTGCCGCCGGGCAGGTAATGGAGCTCTAACATAATGGATGAGTAAAGATTGCTGGGCAATTGTACTCTCAGCGTGTGATTCTCACTTGTATGGCACTGTAAAAGGAAATTGTGCTTCCTTTATAAGAAGGACACAGTATGCCTGTCCCTATTAATATTAGGTGGCTGTTGGTTCACGTTTGCTTCCATTATATTGAATTTCTAGCAACCACCCCTTTTGTTGAAGGAGAAACAGTGTATGTTAAAAGAGTAAGAGGCAGATACAGTTCTTACAGAGAGTAGGTTGGGAGTCATCTTTTCCTTGAGGAGTTGTGCTTTGCCTGCAAGGAATGAGAAACCATCTTCTGCTTGTTTGTAGTTTTGTATTAAATGTAAAGGCAGCAGCCTCCTGAAGTAAAATGAAAAATAATAAGAGCTAACAGAGCCTCCATTTTTAAAGCCAAGCAAATCACTTTGATTGATTTTTTTTCCCCTAACTTGCAAGTGGTTTGTACATGGTTTTAAGTGAAGATTTTGATCATGTAAATAATAAAATTGGAAGTCATCAGAAATGTGAAGGGGCAAGTTCACATACTTCTCAGGCTTTGTTTTATTTTGCTTTTATTAAAAAAGACATAGGGGAATGTATTATTAATGAAGCTAAGTATCATTTATTGAAGCCTGCAAATAGTTTTTTTGATGAGGACTCCAAAAATATACCTTCAACAACAGATCAGTTAAAAGTAATGGTATTTACTAGTATATATAAAATAAATCAGGAGACATTAAATACAGGAAGAGCGTTGTGGGAATTGGTGTATCCATTTGCAGTGTTCTTCTGGAGTGGTGGTGTCCTGACCGACTCTTCTCAGTTGCACTGATGTGCTGCTGGAGATGAGAATATTTGTGCAACTTCATCGTGTGGGATCCAATCATGATCCCACTCAGAGAAGGTAAGTCTTCTGCTCAAGCCTAGAAAATGTATCCCATTTTGAATCCTTCACAATAGATGTTTGAGTGCAAATAAGGTGATGTGATGTATAATGAGAGCACATATCTATTTTTTTGCAAGAGCACTTTCATGTGGGTGTTGTTAATCTGAAAAGTTTCACTTGGGAGAGCATTTAATATGTTGTGATTGATAGGTGTCTAAAAATATGCAGAACATACATACTTGAACAAATGGAGCATTGATTTGCCCTTTTCTTCTCCAAATAGCTTAAGGTAATTGTGGGGTTTTTTTAACTGTTGGGATTTTTTATGCTCTGTGAGTGCTGGTTAGCTTCAATAAAAGACTCCGAGTCCATAGAAACAAATGGTTGGAATCTGAAGTATTATAAACCATGTTAAAAAAAAAAAAAAAGTACATTTGAATAAGGACCAGAACAAACTCGATTTTTCTAATAATTCCTTGCTTGTTGCCTAGTAGAGCAGCCCACAGCTGGATGTATAGCAACTGGTTACATAGTGCAGAAAATCAGAAATTTGAGCTGTTCTGTGTTTGGGGAGGTTGGAAGCACACACAGTTCTCTGTTTCAGAAAGGGAAGTTCCTCTGTAGCATTTGTGAAAGAGTGACCTCCCATCTCAGCTGTCCTCTTGAGTTGAATGAGCTTGTGTGAGCCTCTTTTCTCAGGGCTTTTGGTCCTGAATTGACTGTTCTCGTGTTCAGAGACATGACCTTACCAGCAAAAGGATGGGCTCGGGGACTTTGATGGGTTGGTTATGTAATCTCACCCCTCTTTTCACTTCACAAAAGAGAATATGTATTAAAATTTTCTATCAAGGCAGCTAATACCTGTCTGGTTTTGGTTTTTCCCTCTTCTGATGAGTATTTAGTTTTAACATCCTCTACAAAACCTGGGGCAGGACATCCCTGCTCTCTTGCTTCTATGAATCTTGTCATCCTTTTGTCTTAAGGCAACTTGCTGCTGTCATCCCTTCTTACTGTCTCTATTGCTTCCCCTTTTCTTTGCTCTCCTGCATTCCCTTCTGTCTTTAGATTATTGCTATCTGCATCAAGCAGCAGGAAGATAATGTATTCAGTAATTTAGATGCAATCTATTATTTCCAGCAATTTCACTTGAAAAGTTTAGTTCAAAACTACCAGGCCAAGGCATCCACTCAAAGCTTTCTGTTTGAGTAAATATTGTCGAAGCTTTATGAAGCTTTATGCCTGCACTGTCCTGTGGTATTTGCAGGAATGCCTTTTTTTTTTTTTTTTTTTTTTTTAATGTAGGTTTTATTTCTGTATAAAGATAAAAAGCAGCAAAGCAGCAAAGATAAGCTTAGAGAAGGATTCAGGATACTAAATTCAGGATATTTCACTTGCACGTCCATGTCCGAATTGGGTTGTGCACTAATCAGGAAGCAAGCAGCATCTGCCTTTTTAATTGGATTGTTTTAAAATTTTATGCTGTCTGTGCATTTTCAAATTATGTCAGTGATCCTGCAACACTGAGGTCAATGAAATTACTGATACACATAGTTACTCATGAGACAAGCCTTTGCAGACTGTATTTAGGGGTCTGGGGAATCATGCAGAATGAAAATCAGGTTTAAACTCCTTAAGATTTTTGCTCTTATCTTTTACTAGAATTCATAATTTTAAATAATTTTGCTGCCTCTTTAATACTTAGGAGGAGCCCTGATCTTTTATTATACAAATTAAATTATTAATCGACTCAAAAATGAGGAGAAACTGAGAGGAGTTTTTTATTTAAAGGGTGTCTTCATTTTTCTCCCTTTCAATCTAGTATTTTACATTTTAGAAGAGATTATAAAAATTGTGACTCAGGAAATCATCAGAATAGCATTTAAATACTTAAATATGGCAATGTCCTCAAGCTCCCAAAAATAAAGCATACGCTATTGCTTAAGTGAGAATTGTTCACCTTAACTGGGGAAACAGAAAGGAGAAGCATAATCCATGTTATTAGATAAGGAAAATTCCAAGTTGAATTTATCCTATGAACTTCTTATTTCAGGAAGGTTTTATTTTATTCTTTGTCTCACAGAATTTGTAGTCCATAAGTCTGTTCCATGAAGGCCTGTTTTTTCATTTTGACCATGGAACAGTGTAAGCAGCTTCCTGTTTTTTCTTCCAGTTAAACCTGCTCTCCTGATGCTGTGTGTTGATCTAAAATATGCAGTCAGTATTTTAACATTCTGAAAATACAGTGTAATCACAAACCTCCCCAAGCTTCTTTTTCCTCCTTACATGTTTTGGTATCCCACCTGTTGAACTGTCATTAAGCACCAGGAGGAGACATACAAGAGGGTAAAGTCAAGGTGATGAAGTTGCTCTGGTTTATCTTCTCATCTCTAAGTTGCAGGGTACCTATGCTATATTTTGCTTATGTGCAAGCCTGGTCACAGCTGGTTTTACCCTTTCCTTTTCCTTGAACTTGCCTGTACTTGAGATCGATACTTATTTCTTTTTTGAAGCAAGAGTTTTCATGTTGACTTTAAAAAAAAAAGTTCATGAAGTGCAGTGCAGGGATAAGGTATTGCATAAACATGAAATAACCTCAAATCAGACGGTGATGCAGGCTTGGGGTGAGGGGACAAGGACTTGCATAAGTTCCAGCAAATACAAAGTTGGAAATACCATGCATATCTGTCAGTTCATCCAGAGGGAGCCTTTGGAAAAAAGCTTTCAAAGTAAGCTGCACTAATCCTTTGCACATAACTACACTTACTGTGCAGGCGAAGGTGATCCAGGGCTGCCTCACGACAATTACTGTTGGGTGGTGCTTGCTCTGACATTGACTGCCCAGATGGAAAGTATGTTGAGAAGCAGAAATGCTCATTCTGTGATTCATCTGCAGAAGGTTCTTTATCTGAAACAAGCAAGGAGAGAACTCAAGAAGCAAAACTGTTGATACAGTGTAATAAATGGGTTTCAGCCAAAATGTTTGTAGTACGCGTATAGCTTAATGTGATTACATATTTACTGTTCACCCTAAAGAGATCTCACATGCATTTACAAAGGTTTAAAACTAGTTGTAAGATTCTCAGTTTCACTTATCACCTTGTAAAAGCTTTGAATTTCTGAGGGAAGTAATTTGAAAGCATTCAGATGAGAGATAATAGATACGTGTCTGTGAGGAGCCTTGTGATGAGATTCTCCCATTTTTTCTTCCCACCAGGTTTGGAGGAGACCAGCCGGTCTACATCAATATTATTAGAGATCCTGTCAACCGATTCCTATCCAATTATTTTTTTCGTCGTTTTGGAGACTGGAGAGGAGAGCAGAATCACATGATCCGTACCCCCAGCATGAGGCAGGAGGAAAGATACCTGGTATGTTGAAATAAAAGGTTTCAATTACCAATTTCCCATCATTTTTATGTAATGCTGTTCTTCAAACTGGATGCTTGAATAGTGGGAGACAGAGGCATCTTCCATCTTGTATTTATCCTCTGTCTTTCTTGCCTGGTCCTTAGTTTGCTCAGCTTTACTGTGCAGAGTGTAGCCAGTGAATTCAGTTTGATCTTGAATAAGCTGACAGCAAGTTCCAGATTGCCACCGTTGAATTATGGTCCTTTCACTGAGGTGGATTTGCACTGTATGGTAATATAATAATTCTGCCTATATTTACCACTGTGAATATTCACACAGATTTTTAGGTTCAGACTGTCTGTAACTGTGCAGCCTCAGAGGAAAAATTAGAAACAGAGCAATTCAGTGAATTCAAGTCTCTAATGTTGTTGCTGCTAAGTTGTTTGTAACGTTCTTAATAGCAGGGCTCTAATCTCAGTTCTTGCTTTGGTTTTGTTGTCTTTTGTCTCTTTTGGGTTAAGATGATGGAAATAATGCTGAAAAAGCTATTCATAATAATGTTTAAACTTGTAGGACTGCTGAACACCTGCCAGCTTTTGTTGCATACCAAGGTCCCACAGCAGTAGGTGTTCAACGAATGCTAAATAAGAAACCCAGAGGCTAGGGAGGTGATTGGTTTGTTTTACATTGATCTCTTTGCGTATACACAGACCCCTCTCAAAAAAAAGCAAAATGAGGGAATTGCTTCTTGCCCTCTCTCTGATGGAGATCCAGTTTGATTGGACTCAGCCTTCAGCCGTACTTGAATCTTCAGAGGGGTCAGTGGAACAGCAGCTTGATGGTCTGCTATGAGATGTTGCAGGCCAGACAATGTCGAAACAGATGTCTGTGGCTTTTGGAGGAGAAAGAGAGGGTGTTTTTGTGATGTTTTGAAGAGGCAGTAGAGTACAAGTTGTGTGATAAGCCACAAAGGACACAGCTTTGAACAACTGCCACACACCACCTTGCAGCCCTAGCTGAAGTTAGATGAATCCAAGGAGGGCTGGGTTTTTTCTGTGTTACAGGGCTATTATGATTTCTTTTGTCCTTACTTCTGTTATTTGTCATGCAGAGCCCTGTGAACAGACAAGCTTATAAATTACGAGTAATTGAAGGGGGAGGTATCAGTGTAACTGTCTAATAGCCTTAAATTTAATGGCATCTGCTATACAGATATGAACTGCAAAGGTTTCTTGTTTGGTATAGGGATAGAGATCACAAAGAGGTCCCTATGTTAGCTGAGTGGGTCTTGACTTCCTGGTGTGCAGACTTGGAAGGCTTTGCCTGTAGTGTGTGCATGGACTTCTGCTTCATCATCTCTGAATGGGACAAGAGGGTTGAGGAAATTAATGAGGGGTGGGGGTTTTTACTACAACTTTATTTTTTTGCACTACTACATTTTCTTTTTTGGAAATGTTAAAAGTGAGGGGTGGAGTCTATACTTTGAGTGCCTTCTCATTTGAAGTGCAGTGATTGGCACATCTTATGACTGTAAAACCTGGTATGATTTCAGTACTGACTGTGCAGCTTAAGACATGATATGTATAGCCAGTGAAATTTTACTTCAAGCAGAACTGAAACAAAGAGGCCGAATTCATGTTGTGTTGGTTTAAAAACTAATAGAAATTACCTTGCATTTTCATTAGCATTGGTATGTTCTTTAAGAAGGTAATTATTTATATGCATGTGCAGATATCCATGCATCCACAGATCGGTACAAAAGCTATAATGAACAAGAAATAAAAAGTATCTGACTGAGATCAGCAATCATTTTGTTCAAAAGGCAGGTTGATGATCTGAGGCACAATTAGCATCCTTAATAAAAACTACTTTTGCATTTTCATTTTGATTTTCTCTGTTTGTAAGTCAGTGTTAGAATCCTGGAAGTGTTTCTGGAACCTGTTTTCTCTCCTACCTGGGCAGACTCTGGCAGTCACTTGCACTCCTCAGAGAGAGTGACAGTAACATATAGAGCTCTTGCCAATTAAATTAATTTTCATGAAAGCCACTCATTCTGAATGTTCAGCATTTGTAATGCTTGAGCTATCCAACCACATATTGCATGACTGCATTTTAGTAGTTTCCTCAGTGGTGCAAGAAAATCTGCTCGCATATTTCTTAAAATTCAGGTATTGGAGATTTTGGAATAATAGCTTCAGAAATCTCCAGAATGGATTGTCTGATCTAGCTGTGAAGGAAGTAAGCAGCTGATTTTACCTCTGAGTATGAGCCAGTATGCCACTTTAGCACAGGACTGATGGCTGGCCTAATTGCAGGTCTCATAACTTTTGCAGTTCTTTCCTAATATTTTTTAAATGCAAAACTCACCATGAAACATTACTCTTTTTTATGGGGGCCTGTTTAAGTATAAGCTTAGATTTAGCATATTAAATAGTTTCAACATTGATCACAATATCAAATGTAAGTTTTTTGGAATGAGGTGTGCCTGACCATGAGCAGATACATGAAGGCAGGGGGAGGATATGAGCTTTTACTTTTCTTCTTCCATCATGCCTCAGATCAACAGCTAGGAAAATACATAACTGTTGATTGATCCATTAATTGATCCATGACACTGAGCTCTTTGCTGGAGTATTTGAGAAACCTTGTGTTGACAGCAGTTACAGGCTTACAAAAATGGACTGGAGAAGCTGTAAATATAACTTTTCTGTTTTACCAGAAGAGATGGGTTTGCAGGCAAAAGATGTGTATCTTTGGAAACTGGGTCTTAGAGTCTGATTGTGGTTTTATCAACCACGATGTTCTTGGCTTCCTATCTCTTGGAAAGTTATGTGGGTAACTGGGAACCTTCCAGGCCATCCTGGCATCTTCATCAACAGCTGCCAACACTGGCCTTCTCCCTTGAAAAGCTGAGGGCAGGAGCATCTCTATTCTCTCAAACTGCAGTGTGAAGGTGTGGGAGCTTAGCTCTAGAAAGCAGGCTCTTAAGGGAGGAAAAAGCATTTAAAGATCAGATTTTGTGTCTGATGAACACTGGGTTGTGATGCCCTTAATGGAAGGATTCCCTCCCCTCAATTCTGATCCTTAAGAAAAAAAGGGAGTTGAAAAAAACTCAAACTATCTTGAAGTCTTATAGTACCTTGCATGCTGGTTTTTAAAAATTGAAAATCTGAACTTCTGGCATTGCAAAGGTCAGAAATGGAGACAGAAATTTCTACCATTCACTGATCATTTGAATTTTTCTCTGAATAGAGCTTCAGGCTTTGATTCTGTTCCAGGAAATGCAGCCATTCATTCAGGAGTCACATAAATTGTACTAAACGTTTTGGTAAATGTCTGTGTTTTCCAGAATTTAATTGAAAGTCAAGATGGAAAACAAGCCTTTTATTCGTGAGTCAGATACGGCAGAGGCAGCTGCTGGAATGTGAGACTTTTTACCCAGATCCACCAGCTCCTTGGCCTTACCTGGCACTTTCTCTGCTGGAGTGAGTTACTGTTAGTCACCTGAAGAAATCACTTCCAAGCCTCTCCAAAATAAGTAGTGGCAGTGTAGTAGTGTGGGGTATGGCAGAAAGGTAATTAATAGTGAGCACCTTGAGTCCAGTCTCAAGCACACTGATGTGATTGTCAATCCTGCATTATGGTCCTGTAAGATGAGATAAATTCACAGAAGTTAATTTAAATTCATTGTAGTGAATGTGTTTCAGGTTGAACTAGAGTTCTTAGAGGAAATATGCTTCAGTAAAGCAAGCAAACCCTTATCAGTGCAGCTGTGGGTGCTGTAGGTACCAAGCAAAAGAAAAATATGCATGAGATGTGATTTAGTTCAGGGCTTTGGAAGTGCAGCAGGTAGGAGGTACCCCTGATGAAGAGGGACTACTGTTAATATTTCAAAGGTTTATATTAAAATTGTTCTTTCTAGAAGGCTTGTTTGTAATTATCTGGTATTTATTACAACTTCAGTGTGAGACATCAAATATTAAAAAAGGCATGTATAGGGTTTTCATCTTTTCTTAATACTTGTTAAAACTTTAGTCTAAGACTACTAAGGCTGAATGAGTGTGTGAAGCAGCATGGGCTGTGTGTTGTTGCCTGACTTGCAGGAAATCTGGTTACATGGGATTCTGATCTCTGTTAGGCTTATGAATATCATGGCTCCTAGCTCACTCCAGTAAAAGATCTGTGAGCTAATATATCAGAAATGAGACACTTTAAATTAAAAAAATCATTCAGTAAGATAATAACTTGTCACCTTCCTATAGAATGTTTCAGATTTTCCTTATAATTATCAATTAAGTTTGCATGGCATGTCCGTGTGGCTCTGCATAGTCTTATCGACTTCATCTCAGAAAATAAATAAGCTTTTCTCAGTAAAAATTAAACATATTCTAACAATATTCAACCTCATGTATGTTAAAGATTACTCATGCAAGTATCCCATAAAGGAGTATCTGTCCTTTTGTCTTTTAAATGAAATATTAAAGTAATTATAAAAGTGTATTAGGATTACTGCAAAGGAGGGAAGTAAAATTCAAGTGATGTCAGGGAACTTTCACACCAAATTTCTTATAATAGGGAAAAAAGCCTTCCTTTTGCAACATTACCTTTTATGGCTAAATATTTAAACTAATGTTGTTTAGGATATTTCATAAATTTCAAACAAAATTATAGAGAAAGCTGAATGAGTAAACTCCATAGAACAATTTTTTTTTTATTCCTGAATCTTGAGAATTTTCTTTTATGACTTCCATGGTTTTTACTAATATAAGAATATTCACTAAATATATTTAACCAGTTTTATTATTTATATCCTCAAATTTCTGTCTACAATGAAAAATACTCTTTTACCAATTGGGCAGATTTTCAGACGGTAGCTGGCTATCTTATTTTCCTGTGTTTATCTGCATAATACCATGGGTAATTTTGTTATAAATTGTCATCACTAGTTGTTATCAGTTGTCATCACTGAGCTTTCTCCTTCATGACTTCAGATATGTTTCTTGGAGCTTTTCAGTTACCAGAGACATGGCCTCCAGGAGAGACCATGCCTTCATCTTCTGAATGTCACTCTCATGTGTATCTCTATAAAATAAAGGCAGGGAGAGAGTTGCCTGCCCTCAGGTTGGTGCGGTGAGGCTGTAGAGGGTTCATGACTGATTTTCTTGTAGAGGACCTTGAAAGAGGGGGTACAAGTGTCTGTTAATTGAATGTGGGAAATTTTGGGGATGCTCTGATAACTTTGTTAACATTGTTTAGACTGGAAATCTGAGGCATGCAGAGGTTAAAATTATTTGCTTTTGTCTGTGCAGTGCTCACCAGATATTAGGGATTTAAATATATAAATTAAAAAGAACATTTTTCACTTACTGAGTTCCGAGCTGTAGTTAAGAGGCTAAACACTTTATGCCCTCTGTGTTTTCCCTGACATACCCCCATACACACAGTAGTCATTTTACTGCCCGTGTTACAGCCTGGTGCCGAGTGGTTTGGTCCCTGATGTGCTGCGGGGCAGCTCTGCAGCTGTGGGTCTGGTTTGGGGATCACACAGTAGCACCGATCCCTGCGGCTGGGACGGGGCTGCCCGGAGGGCACTGCTGAAGCACAGCCACCTGTCAGCTGACCCAATTAGAACAGTTTGCTGCTTCTTCCCTCTAATGAGTGCTTTTAATAGTCTCCAGCTGTTCCCTTTTACTGCATTACCTCTTCACAGCAAAATTTCTGGCCCATTTTTGCAGCTCTTCATCTATTGTGTGCGCTCTAAAGCACCATTTTTCCCCTTAGATTCTCCCATTTTGTATTAATAATTTATTGAACCACAAAGTTAATGGTAATTCAGACCTCAGCTGGAGAAGGGACTGATTAAACAACTTATAAAACATAATATTAAAGGAAATATTTTCATGGCTGACATTTACTTTTCAGTGACTTTAATTTACAAACCAATTTTTTTTAATGTTCCCCTGTGGAGCTTGCATTCCAAACATGGCAGCATTATGCATTTTTACAAGAGCAAGTAAATGTGCCTTCCTAATCTGTTTTCATTCAGTAGTCTGAGTCAATTGCTCCCAGTAAATACTGAATATAGCATTGGATAAGATTGCAACACTAAAAACTTCCATGTAATTCACAAGATATACTTACATTAATAGCAAATATAAGATTAATACCATGCTTTTATTTTAATGATGCCATTCTGTATCGCCATTCTCATTTTTGTGGAGACAGGATACAGGATAACATTATATTGCTTCAGAATGTAAAAAGGTGAAGATTTTTTCTTGCAGTGTTGTAATGGCCTGAAAATTTCTGGCTGTTGCAAATGTTAAGAAACTGCAAAGGAAACCAGAAATTCAGTAGCAGTCAAGGTCCAAGCACTGAATACCCACAATCTTATTTAAATGTAACATTATTACAGTGTCTTACCATATACTGTGTCTCGGTAGTTCTTTTTAAGACATTTATATACATAAGAACTTACCATCTTTTATTAAAGGGCCTTGCTGTATTAAAATGATGAATCTTCATTTTTGTGGTGATTATGCCAGGTTTTTTATTTGTACCTTTCTGAGCGCGAATACAGGACAGCTCTTGATGTTCTCTTTTGTGTTCTTTTATGGTTTTATGTATTGTGGTAGCTTGGGGAACTAGATTTCTCTATAGGAAGATACTGTTTGTAGAGTGGAAAATCCCAACCACGGAACAAAGATTCTAATTTGTTGATACCAGCTTTCTAAGGCCTTTCTAAACTGTACCAGAGAAGAGAGTATGTGTTTTATTTCCAGGAGATATGTTTTTGGATAATTGAACAAGAACAGGAAGGAACATTCTTGTGCAGCCCAGGAATTAAAGCCAGCCTTGCCTTCAGGGAAGGTGGGAGAGCAGTTTACAGGGGATAATCCTTATTTCACCTAGAAACTGATGGACTCTCACAAGCCTTATGCTGGGTTAGGAGTGAGATCTTCTGTGTGTGGGCTGGTTCTGTCGTAGCATCCACTTGGTCCTCCACAGCAGTCAAAAAAGGCAAACCAAAACCAGTAGAGATCAGTACAGAAACTTCATTGTACATGAATATCTCATGTGTCTGCACCTGACTACTTTCATTTGACATTTGTGACCTCCCATTCCCAAAATGGGATTGAAAGAATTGGAAAATGCTCAGAAATGTGTAGGAGCAATGATGAAATAATTTACTGATGAGGAATGACAAAGGTTAGGACTCCACAAATGAGGAAGAAGTAAACAATGGAAAGGATACAAGAAGACAGATTTTCAGGAGGCATGAAAAAGTGGCCCCAAGGATGATTGCTTGAGGGCTGTTTCAGTGTAAGACTAGTAGAAGGTCACGACTGGAATGGATAATTGCCGGATCCAGTAAAAAATAGAAAGATGCAATAGTTTTGACAATATGTAATTAAGCTGTGGAAGTCCTTGTTGGTCATTGTTGTGCATAAGTTTATATCTATCCAAAAAGGAAATATTTTAGAAAACATTTCTTCACAGAGGGAGTGGTCGAACACTGGAACAGGCTTCTTAGAGGGGTGGTCGATGCCCAAGGCATGTGTACGTTTAAGAGCAATTTGGACAACGCCCTTAACAACAGGCTTTACTTTCAGTCAGCCCTGAATAAGTCAGGCAGTTGGAGTAGATGATCCTTGTAGATGCCTGTCAACTGAAATATTCTACTCCACTCTGTTTTTAAAAGTATAGCTATGTAGCCCTCAAGGGCTGTTAATTACCAAAGCACCAATATCTCATCATTACATACCTAAAGCCTCAGGGGTACCCAGAGAAAAGTCCTATGTGTATGGTAAATTTTCTTCATAGCCAGTACTGATTTTCTGACATTGGTTTCTTCTCTGGGTGACTCAAAAGAAAACTTTATACATGTTTACGAGTGAATTCTACTACTAGGTGATTTATATAAGATAGTTAAAATTATAGACATCTCCAGATGAATGTGTTGTTCCTTGACTTTGAAGTAGTTGAGTGTTCTTGGGTATATGCCATAGTGGCTAAGACTTTGTTGCCTTACATCTCTGCCAATCAAATGAAATTTTATAAGTTCCAAACTGATGCTGAAGCTTTTAATTGTTAACACTGTCATGACTATTCTCAAATTTATCTTTAAAAGCCAAGATGTAAATGCATTTAAAGTATGAACTGCATCCATTTACATTGTGCACTGTAATAGTAAAGATATCAGAAGAGAAAATGTAAAAATCTTTAAAATAGTGGGCTTAAACATTTGTTTCAGTGCATGCTTTTCCGGAATGCAAAATCTATTTCTTTTTATTTATAGTAGTTTCAGGTGTTTGATAATTTTTGTAAGCCTTGAGTGAGGTATTTGCATTTTCAGTTCTCATGTACTTCGTTAATGTGAAAGTAACAGGAAGGCACTTCTAAGGAAAAAACACTTACATGATTCCCAGTAAGGGATGACTTAACAATGATAATTAGCTGACAAATAACTATTTCAGGTGAATGAAAACAAGAGGATCTGTGTGTGATACAGATGTTATCTTCAGTGCATAGTCTAGCATTTTGGGCATTATGAACCTGAAAGCAGCGTTTAGTAGTCCTCAAGTAAAGCTAATTATTGATTGATATTTTGTCTTAAGTTGGAATACAGTGGGTTTTAGAACTGGAATGTTTTATCGTCCAGAAAAAAAGAGTGCCTTCAATTTCCGTTAGTATAAAATTTTAAGTTAATATTTTTAATGTTACAGTGTATACATGGCATAAATAACAGAGATGGAGCATTGACCAGCAAATAGTCTGTCTTAAAAATATGGTGTAATAATGCATATATGTGTGTGTGTGTGTGTTTATATTTAGGAGGAGGAGTCAGACTTTTGGAAATTATGCTTAATAAACAATTTTTTTGAAGACTTGTCTGATGAAATCATGGTAGTTGTCCCTAGAAAACCATCCTATAAAACCTCCTAAATACATTCCTTGCTATGAGTAAACCTGTGTTCTCTTCCTTGTTGTGTTATGCTTTAACCACCTTAAATGAAAACTCTTTTGTTGGCAGTAGGACGGGGAAGGAAACTGCAGAACTTTTTACTGCTCCTGACAGAGGAAGGGCAGAGAGAGACAACCCTCCTCTTACTGCCAGTATATTGAATGTGTTCAGGCTGGGGCATGATAATGTAATTTCAAACAGTCAGATACTCATTTCTCTCCGTAGGTGTCAAAACCTGCAGGAATTGTCAATCCATAAAAATAAAACTGAATTTATTAGCCCGTTTTATTCCGTGTCTGTCCTTCTCCTTCCTCTTTCCTTTTTGTGGTTTATACCTAAGTTTTCTGGCTGTTAGAGCTGCCAGCAAAGTGAAATAAGCAGAGATCCTCATCTCTAAAACTTCCTTCAGCTAAAGCAAAGCTGAAACTTGGAGGTGGGAGATGGCAAAGAGAGTGCAGGCAGTAGATTTAGGAGAACTGCTCAGCCGTGGTGCGTGGCTGACGTGATGAGGGATAGACATGTTTTTGTACGAGCATCCAAGGCTGTCCTGGGCCTTAGGTGTTTGTTGACAACAACATATTTTCCTATCATGTAATTTTTTGATGGTGGTGTGGACTTTTCTGTTGACTGCAGGATGGCTGGGTCACACTTGTGAATTCTGTATTTTTAAGACTGAAGTATTTTATATTGAAAGCGTATGGAAGCAGAGATGGCATTTTGTGGAAAAAAGGGACATCAGTGCCCAGACATGCTGAAGACTTAGTTTATTCTAGTTATTCTGAAGTTTTTAAGGTTTATTTTACCCTACAGAGTAAAATCCTGTGCCTTATCCTGGTCCCAGTTCACTGGGATCCCAGGGCGTGCTTGAGCACCACGTGCTTGCTCCTTTCTGGTCAGCACCAAGGCTCATGTCCCTGGAGCCAGGGGACACATGGGGTGCCAGAATCTCCTGTGGGACACAACTGGGCTGCTTGTCCCACTGGGGAGGTTCTTCCCAGCTAGCCCACCCAGCAGGGAAAGAACCCTTAGTACAGCATGTACAGTGAAGATGAAGAACAGAGGTGCAAATTTAGGTTTTGTTTCTGTGTCATTACAGAATGAACAGATCTGAATTGGGGATTAGTCTGCCTAAAAATCAGGCACTGTCTGTCTATTCTTGCTTTGTTTGCTTCAGTATGCTCCAATGATGTAGAGATGGGTGTTTGTGTTTCTCCAGAAACAACCAAATGCCACAGGTTTGTGTTGGCAGATGGATTGTAAAGTTCTCTCTGGTTGCTTGGCCCTGCCTTGCAAGTGGCTGCTGTCCTTTCCCTCAGGAGTGCTCTTCAGGTGTCACATATTCCAGAAATCAGATTTTCCCCCTTGGCATAGAAGGTATTCCTACCGTTCCTCTCCCTCTCTTCTCCCTTTCCTATCCTTTTCCTTTTTCCTTTTTCTTTCCTTAAAGACTTTCTTTGCAAGAGTGGATTGTGTTGAGAGAATCTCGGCATACCAGTAGCTTCTATTAGAGTAACAGTTTCAGAACGGAGGCTCCAGATTCATTTTAGGTGTCCTCCCTTCTCTTTTTTTTCCTGAAGAGATGTGAAAGGATGAGGGACTTCAGACAACGAGGTGACAGATTAGCTTCTTTGCCAGATAGATAAGCAACTGCAATCAAAAGAGTTGGCACGTTTTACTGCTCAGTGCAATGGAAGGACTAATGTCTTCTGTTCCCTGAAAGAAGAATGGATTCAAACCACGTGCTCTAAGGCATCTTGGCACCTTAATGAATTGGAAACCCAAAAGAAATAACCCCAGAAATCTGAGGGATACTGATGGTCAAAGGCAGTCCTCCAGAAAGCTGATTCCTTCAGCCTTTTTGTGGTGGATTTTAATCAAATTCAAAAGAAAAAAATAAAAGCAGTTTTTCATAACTTGGTGAGATAACATTGCCAGGGGAAAATGTGAGGGAAGAGAGTGTGATAAACTGTAAAACTGTATTTGTTGTCACTGAGCTGGGGTTCAGGGAATTTTGCCATTTTTTCCTTAACAGTCAAGTAAGGAAGAGTACTGCTGCCAGGAAATAATTTTTTATTGTCTTCCTTGTAATTCCACATTATTTAAAGAAAGAAATGTGAAAAAAAAAGGCCCCTAGAAACAGGCATCAGCTGTTTCAAATGTGCTTTTGGTTTTTGCCTTAAGATGGCTATTTGAAGTCAAATTGCCTTTTTCATAAATGCATGTCCCTCACCAGTTTGCTGATAATATTACATGGTTGTGAGGTATCACAGGGATGGTGGGTGCATGTCTTCAATGAAAAGGCAACTCCATCTTTCAGGATACACAGCAGACCTGCGATGCCTGCTGAGAAAATACATTTCCTGTGTAACAAGTTAGTGAAATTCTCCTCTGGAGTAAAAGCAGAGTTCATTTTTTCTGACTATTATTCTAAGCATTGCTTTCTTTTTTTTCTTGTTCACTAGAATTTTCAAAGCTCCTCTATCCCTTGTAAATATAGTTGCTTTACATAAAATCATAGCCAAGCTGTCCAAAAACCCCCAACAATGGGTGTTAAGCTGACTGTCTGTTGTTCCAGACCCTGGAAAACGGACTGCCATTGTTTCAGCAAAACTGGCTACTGCTCAGTGAAGAACTGAAACACAGTCTAGCCAGGTTACCTTGAACACAACTTTTTCCTATGAACTCTGATCCAAGCAAAGCCAGCCACTATTCATAACTGAGCTTGTCAAGAGTAATTTCCTTTTTCTTGGGGAAAAATCCACTAACTGGTGGCAAATAGGAAACTTTCCATGGTGAAGATGGATTGGTAAATGAGATTATTATTTTCTTCAAAATTACTTTTCTGTTCTCTTTGAAAGGAAAAAAGAAATTTAAAAATTCTTCAGAATGTAATCCAAAGAGATTGTGTCTTTGATTAACAAAAAGGGGAGGAAAAAAAAGCCTGTTTCACACTTTTTCTCTTCATAGCAGATTTATTAACCTTCATGATTTTGTACTTGATCTTTTTGCTTGCTGAGCTTTTTGAAGCCATAGCACCTGAGATGAAGGCATTGAGAGATTCTGGGTTTCTGTGTAGGGAGCTAAGTATAGTTTTGTTTTTTATAGTCGTAGAAAAGAACTTCAGCCGATGACTGAAGATTTTAGAAGTAAAAAAAAAAAAAAGGAGGGAAAAATGCAAATAAGAACATTATTTATGCCTCTGAACCTTGTCATTTTAGGAGGTTTTTAATACTTGGTGTTGTCAGTACAGTGATAGTCTTGTCAAACTGAAAAGTAGAATCAATATGTTCCATTTTGTGCCTGCTATTCAGAATGGCAGTGCTATGAATAATGCAAAGTATTAGTAATTTTCCAGAAAAGCATTAGAACTGTTCAGCAGAGATTTTAACTAGAGAAATTAGATAGGGGCAGCAGAGCAGAAACCATCTCCAGTTGCTGCAGCAGGAAAGCCACATGCGGAAGCTGTATGATTTTCTTTTTGCTCTGCAGCTCCTTTGCATTTCAGCCCTGAGAGATGAAGGGAGAAATTCCAAGTCAGTCAACACTAGGCAGAAGACTAATAAGAAACAAAAATTAGCCCACAAGTCAAACTTCTAGCTGTTGTCTCACCGTTCAACAGGTTTGTGTTAAAGTGCCACCACAAATGTAGTAGGTCAAGGGGACATAAAAGACATTAGATATTGGTGCTATGAGGAACTTTTTTCTTAAAAGTCAGTACTGTTTTTGAGATTTATCATCTAACTTAAAAAATGGTCAAAACCAAAGAAATTTTAAATGTGTACTGTATGGTGAATCATATATATTCTCTTTCTTAATTCAGAGGTCAGCAGCAGGTTTCTTTTCCTTTTTTTGCTAGACAGTGTATTTGATGTGACTGGATTATTTCAGAGACATACAGCTTCTCTCCCTTTAACTTCAGCAAAAGTGAATTGTATCACTGGAATTCCTCACAGCAGATAGTCTAAGCTATAACTGAGCAGTATGTTGAAATAAAACATGCATTAGCTAGTGAGTGTTTGTTTTCTTAAATGAAAATTTTGCTACATCTGCAGATTAGGAAAAGATTAGCAATTTTTAAAACTTATTTCTTTCCTGATGCTTGCAATAATTTTTTTGGATTCATGGGGCATATCTTTCCTTGTCCATGTCTTTCCTTCTCCATCTCTTCAGTCTTTTATTTTGAAGATTTATATTGTAGAAAGTAAGCATTTTCCTCCCCAGTTCTTGTCACATGAAATCCTATTAAAAAAAAAAAAAGGCAAATAGAATGATCTCTTACGTTTGTTTTGCCTCTGTCCTGTTGGGATGTATGAAAGCAATAACATCTAGTGCTCATGGTTAATGAAATTAATTTCCTTTTGGCTCATGGATTTCTTTTCTCCAGTGATATATTTAGTATACAGAACTCTGATATTTGTTCTAATAAGCCTCTTTTAAACTTCTATATTGTTGAAACTATTTCTGTGGATCTCTGCTAAAAACAATGTGTATTGCTAGCTTTAAGATTTTGAGGCATTCATAGAACTTAAATGTGTTTCTGTTAATATAAACATTTTTGAGGTTTGGGCTAAAATCTGCTGAGTATAATTTCTGTATATCCAGTCAGACTTTAAAGAAATGGGAACGTTTGACCTGGGAAAGAAAATTGCAGAAAAATGTGAACTACAGAAATGTCTCATTATTAAAATAGGCTTTCCTGTGTTGTAGGAAATGTGACATTTTGAGACATTTGAATTCCTTGGTATCTGTGCAAGTGCTACTGTGTCATATGTGGAGGTATGAACTTTCTGCATTAGGCACTTCTTGAGACCAGAGCACCATCCAGCCCATCTGGGGAAGCCGGTACAAACTGGGGACAGGCTAAAGGTGCTGCCCCTTGAGTATCTTCCCAGGTTCTGATATCCTTCAGCTTGCCAACAGACATTGTTGCTATATCTGTTTTGAATAGCCTTTGATAGATCTCTCTTCTATAAATATATAATTTTTACTTTATTATTATTGTTGTTATTCTTTTGGCGATTTGGATTTTTCTTGTTACGTCCTTGTCATCCAGAGTATCCTGTTGTAAGAATCTATGATTTTACCAGCCCTGAATATCTTTCAGCATTATAGAGTCCTTCTGTATCTTCTTGAGGTCAGATTTCTGATCTGCTCTCGGTAATGTTGCCTGAAAAATTTGCTGCTTTACTGTTAACCCTTCTTTGTTATTCTTGAGTATTGTCTCAGCACAGATGCTGTGCACCCTTACTCATTGTCTTGTTTCACTAAGAAAACCAGATATTTTATTCCTATCTTTAGCTTCCTATCCTTAATCATTCTGTCCTTTTTTTTTTTTTTTTTTTTTTCATCTGAGAACAAAGGACTGTGTTTATCACATCTTTAGTGACTGGATCAAAGATCCTGTTGCAAGGTAAAGAAGCTATTTCTCCTGATGCTGGTTCTTCCCTTTGCTGATTGTGTTGTTGATTATAATGTTGTCTAAACCTAGCTATGTTCTGGTGATCTTCTGTTTATTTTATCCATTTTTTCTAAATGTCACTTCAGTGTGAGACTTTTTCCCTGACTTATGCTTTTTCTAGAGAGCCCTTTTCTGTATGCAGACAACCTGTTGAGTGGAAGGTGTCCCTGCTCATGGCAGGATGGTTGGAACTAGATGCTCTTTCATTTCCCTTCCAATCCATACCATCCATTCTATGTTCTTGTGACATCCTGTGGTTTTCCTCATATGATTTTTCCTTCTGAGCAATCTGGTAATGTGTATTACTGCTCAGTTGTGAGCAGAACTTGCTGTTAATACAGGCCACAGAGTCTTAGTATTACAATATACTTGGCTGAACATTGATGCTTTTAACATTAAAAGAGTGGTGTATTAGAGAGGTGATGATCCACAGCACTACTTGATTATTTCCTCCAACTGATGATTTACTTGATGATCTCCTCCACTTTGTTTTTTTAAAAATGTTTTAGCACAAGTAGTTTCTGGGATCCAGCATTTCAAGGTAAAAAATTGATGCTGGGTTCCAGGAGCTGGAGATAGGAAATGATTCCCTAATTCCCAGGCACTACCTTTTCAGATAAGAACTAAGGCACTGGCAGGGTCTTTTCTGGTTTTACTGAAAAAGCCTAAGTTAAAAATTGTTCTGTTTATGGACTTCCAAGAAACTGAAGAGAGTCCAGAAGATGATCTTAAAATGGAATTGCTGTAAGGAAATAGAAATCTTCAGGTGAATAAAAAATGTGCTATAAAGCTAATGTCCTGCAGCTATTCCTTGTGTTCATTGAGATCAAGACAAAGAAGTTTTCTGAATTTCATTAAGGTGGTTTTGTGTCAGATACTAGTAAAGGTTTCCTGACAGTAGGAGCAGTAAAGCATTGCTATGAATTACAGTGGATATGAACTTTTTTTTTATACCAGATTGGATAAATGGTAACTTGGTACAGATAAACTTGCTTCTCCTTTAGCAAAGGTGCATCTAAAATACTTCTCAACAGCCTGAGTCTTCTGCCTTTCTTGCCAAGGCTGCACTGCATTGCCAGGAACAGTGAGACCCTCCCCTACCAGGAGCACTATCACCCACCAGCAGCATCTCTGTCCTCTTTCAGCCCACTGACTTCAGCCTCACAATCAGCTCCAGGCTGAGGCTGTTATCTGTCAGAAATCAACTTTGTCTGTGCTCTAGAAATATCTTTTTTGAGTGTAAATTACTGGCTGTATATGTTGACTTTTACAAAGCATTTGACACTGTCCCGCACAACATTCTTGTTTCTGAAATAGAGAGACGTGGATTTGATGGATGGATTAGTTGGTAGCTAAGGAATTGTCTGGATAGTCGCACTCAAAGAGTTGCCATCATTGGCTCAATGCCCAAGTGGAGACCAGTGGCAAGTGGCATTCCTTGGGGCCAGTGGTGGGACTGGCACTGTTTAACATCTTTGTGGGTGACAGCAGGATTGAGTGTACCACCACCAAGTTTTCTGATGACACCAAGCTGTGTGGTGTGGTTGACATGCTGGAGGGAAGGGATGCTATCCAGAGGCACCTGGACAAGCTCGAGAAGTGGGCCCTTGTGAACTCCATGAAGTTCAACAAGGCCAAGTGCAAGGTCCTACACCTGAGTCACAGCAGTCCCTCTCCATCAGTACAGGCTGGGGATGAACAGATGGAGAGCAGCCCTGGGGAGAAGGATTCGGGGGTGCCGGTAGATCAGAGGCTGGACATGAGCCGGGAAGGGAAGGGAAGGGGAAGGGAGACCTTTGAGCAGCCTTTTAGTACCTGAAAGGGGCCTACAAGAAACCTGGAGAAGGGACTTTTTAAAAACAGCATGTATTGACAGGTCAAGGGGCAATGGCTTTAAACTGAAAGATGGTGAGTTTAGAGATTAGGAAGAAATTCTTTACTGTGAGGGTTGTTGGAACAGGTTACCACAGAAGCTGTGGATGCCCCATCCCCTGGAAGTGTTGGGGAGACCAGGCTGATTGGGGTTTTGATGCACGTGATGCAGGAAGGTATCCCTGCTTTGCCAGGGGGGTTGGAACTAGGTGATCTGAAAGTCCCTTTCAGCCCAAACCGTTCTATGACTTGCTGCTGTTTTATAGGCGTCAGTTTGCTGGAGTCCATGTGCCCTCCATTAGAAGGGCTGAAAAGTCCTTGAGGTGGTGGGTATTTCCTGCTCAGCATTTGCAGAGTTGAATATATGCCATACCTAATTGATTTTAGTAAAGCTCATCATCCAAGCAGACAAATTTTCCAGGTTCTTCTATGTAGAAGTGTTGGTAAACAGAATTAGCAGATGTACTGTCACCCTGCTGTTAGTTGCCAGTGGGATTCGTTCTTGATTACAGTATAATGGTCTTCATTTTGGTCTTCCCTGGATGTGTGCCTTCTGTAACAGGATGGTTATTTAATGCTTACACACTGCTTCCAGCTGGCAACCCCTTGCCCTTTTTTTTGGCATAATTTCTTTCTATTTTTTTTTAATGTATTTCCCATGCTAAGATGGTTTGAGGTGAAAAATACAAAAGCAATTGAAAAGAAAGATAAGGTATCTGCTTACAGCTGTGAAGTGATTCCATTCTTACTGGTAAAACTGATCTTTGACAAATTACTAACATGATTTCTGATAACAGAAAAGAGAGAAATATATCTACCTATGTATTTTCTTGATGTTGTACATCATCTTAAGTTAGAAAATAGTGATGTACAAGTGTGTTTAATTTTTGTCACATCTGAATAGTAGCATTGTGGGCATAGTTCATCACTTTTGCTATGTTGATGCCAGCAAAAATATGTATATGAATGGATAACTTACGTCTGCACTTAATGAAAATGTAGATGGTTAGCAGAAGATTTTGTTAGCTGCTGCTTCACTTGCTAAGATGCCAGAAAGAAAAGCTTAATACGTTGTTGGCTGAAAAGTCAGGCAAATTAGCCCAGGCAAAAGAGTCCATTGAAAAAAAAAAAAAAAGTGGGAATTAAACTTGGCGGCCTCTTTACTTGGGGGGGGAGGGGAGAAGTAAAAACATGTATTTTGCCAGAAGAAAATGGAAAGTCAATTCAAAGAAACCCCAGGATTATCCTCTACAAAAATGTATTACGTTTGCATGGCAAGCTTTTGGTAGCAGTGGTGGGGGACTGGGGGGCCAGAGGGGCTACAGGGGTGGCTTCTGTGAGAAGCTGCCAGAAGCTTCCCCCATGCCCAATGGAGCCAATGCCAGCCAGCTGCATGATGGACCTGCTGCTGGCCAGGGCTGAGCCCCCAGTGATGGTGATAGCCCCTCTGGGGTAATTAATCTGTTTAAGAAGGGAAAGAAGTTACTGCACAGGAGCAATTGCAGCTGGAGAAGAGTGACAACATGTGAGAGGAGCAGCCCTGCAGACAGACACCAAGGTTGATGCAGAAGGAGAGGAGGGAGGTGTTACAGGCACCAGAGCTGAGATGCCCCTGCAGCCTGTGGTGCAGGTGAGACAGGTGTCCCCCTGCAGCCCATGCAGGTCCACAATGAAGCAGAGATCCACCTGCAGCCCATGGAGGACCCCAGGCAAGAGAGGATGGATGCCCACAGGAGGCTGTGAAGGACATTAATGTAGTGACTGAAGTCATCCACTGTGTCACCCTGTTCAGCTGGAGCACTTGGGTGTTGTGGTATTTATGTGAGCAAACCTCATCTTGTTTGCTCTTCTGGTAGGAGACCAGAAGGCAGTGGAGGAGGAACAGAAAAGGATTTCTGTTGCTTTTTGAGCTGGCAGAGCCTCACAGAAGGGGCAATTACAGCTGGTGCTGGGGGGCATTTGGGGACAGAAACCCTGCATTCTAGGGTTAGCTGGATCTGCTCTGCCATCTTGTGGAACTTCTCCTCAGGATGCCCACTGGTCACTCTGCAGCCTGCCACTGGTGTCCCAGTAAACTTGTCCAGCTTGCTGTCATCTCCAGAGGACAATCATCCCACACAGTTTGGCACAGTCCACCCCACCTGGCAGCCCACCTTGGAGAGGCTCAGCACCACGGCAGCAGTGGGAAACATTTGGCTTTGTCTATGTTGGTAGTGCTGATTTGGGAAGCAATGCCCAGCACCTACCCACCCCACAGCAATCTGCTGCCAGTGATATTGGCATAGGTGCACAAACAGATACCAAATGGCTCCAGAATTTGAAAGAAAGAAGTCATGTTGCTGTTGTGTAGCTCTAGTTATCCAAGTACTTGATTGAGATTGAATAGAAATGTTAAATATCACCTGCTGAAGTAAAACTCTCTAATTAGGATTAAAAATGTGTTGCATTGTATCTTATTTTTCATTAAATGAGTAAATAATTTGTGCTCCTAAATAAGACTTAGCAAGTCATGTTACATTTGTACTTGGAAACTTTCGTAGCACCTATACATTGACTTTTCAGTGTCTTTCTGCAGGAGGAAGTTGTGCTTTTCCTTCTTTCATTTCATATTTGTACTCACAAGCCCTTTCCTGAGCCATCATGTTTACATTTCTTCCCCATCACTCTATGGCCACCCAGAGCTCCCTAGCATCTGGGGCCAGAAAAGGTGGGGAATTATGTTGGGTTTTATTCTAGCTGTGTTTAGTTCGTATGATGCAACATGGTCCTCAGGATGTAATGGTCAGTTTGACCTCTTTACAAACACCAAGTATGTGAGAAAACTCTTTACAAGCTGCGAGAGCATTCTCGGTGGCTCTCAGGAGAGTGGAAGAATTTTCCTTGGCTGGCAACAGTGAGGACAAGGCTGCACTGCTGACTGTGGTGGTGTATGAAGGACAGCCTTGTAAGCAGAAGTCACCATAGACTGGGCTCAGTCACTGGTTTTCCACATCATTTTATTCCATTTCCTTTTATGAAAACTTGAAAGATATTTTTTTAGGTTGCTGCTGCCACACCTCCACATCTTCACCCTTCAGTCTGAAGGAGCATGCACTGTTCCTGGGCTGTGAGCAAGATCTCCTGGTTTCACACAAGTTGTGGTATCCCACAGGGGCAGGGCGTAGAAAGAGGATGTGTATTTTTCGT
This sequence comes from Lanius collurio, assembly GCA_020086605.1. NCBI lineage: Eukaryota > Metazoa > Chordata > Aves > Passeriformes > Laniidae > Lanius > Lanius collurio. Next base: position 54,155 of record JACBWW010000193.1, on the reverse strand, counting down.
TTTGGTTGTGAGAGAAAGGATATTTTTATAGTTTTCCATAGATGAACAGATGGAAATGGAATGGAAATTATTTGCAAGGCATGTATGTATTTGAGTTATGATTCCTTGTTTTAAATTGTCAGGGCTACCAAGAATTGTAATGCATCCATGACAGAATTTGGTGTTTCTGTAATTTCTGGTTGAGACACTGATAATCAAAAAATAGGGAATACCTTGAATCCTAAGACTTTTTTTTTTTTTTTTAATTTGGGTGTTCCTTCTACTGGATAAAAATTAAGTTGCTATTTCTATCAGTACTGTTAGGATTTTATATTAGGAGGGAAAAAAAAATCAAATTCTCAAATCTTATGGCATATCTTTTTGTATATGGTACAGTACTTGTCATAAGTTAAAGACATGAACTTCAGTAAATTGCTTATTGTTCTTAAAAAGAACACCTTAAAGTTTGCTCTTTTTGTGATGGCATTAGAAGTTCCAAAGGAACTTCTTAGCCCTTCACTCACTACAACTACCTGAAAGGAGGTTTCATGAGAGGAAATGTCCTTAAGTTGCATCAGGGAGGTTCAGGATAGATAGTAAAAATAAAAATTTCACTGGAAGAGGTGTTAGCCATTAGAATAAGTTGCCCAGGAAGATGATGGAGTCACCATCTCTGGAAGTGTTAAAGAGGCATCTGGATATGTGCCCCAAGTGGCGCTTGGGGATATGGTTTAGGGGTGATTATGGTGGTACTGGGTTAACAGTTGAACTAGATGATCTTGAAGGTCTCTTCCAAACCTGATGATTGAATGATTCTATGAAATATTTTTGGTTGGGTGCTGACTTCCTCTTATAGCATGTATGAGCTCACTATGGCAAATAAAGTAATTTATCATTAATCTCAGAAAAATCATATTAATAATGCACCTTTGATATATTTCTGATAGATCAGTAGTCTGACTCATTGACAGATTATAGGATTAAGGCATGTTGTGATTTTTATTTCAAAGATAATTTTACAGAAGAACACAGCAGAAATTACCAGCTTAACTTTTCAGACAAAGTTGTTACATGAGTAGAAAAGTATAGCATGGTTTAAAAGAAGGTTTCTGTTGTTACTTGGAGCCCCAGGGCTGATTCCCAGGCCTCCCACTACCCTGTTGAAGACACAAGCCCAGTGGGATGTGAGTGATACGAATTGTAGCCAGGAGCTGAGGAGAAAAGAAAAATACCTTTCTTTCTTGTGAAGGGTTATGATCAAAGTACCCTTGTGTGTTTCATTCTGTATCTTTCCATACTGTGTTAAAATAATTTTTTTAGAAAGCTCCTCCAGTGATTTAAAGGCTGTCATCTGTCACCTTGCAAATTTTTGTCTCACACAGAAACATTTCTGCCTTGAAAGATCCATGTTCTGCTGTGAAAGCATGTTCTTACTGGGAAATGTGGTTTAATTAATGTTGCTTAGGATAGCAGAGTAACAGTGCCTAGAATAACGTTGTTTCACCTTGGTTTTCCCTACTCAGGAAAACTCCAGAAATTCCTGAGTGCCACTAGCACCAAAAAGCATCTTCCTATAGAGGTGTTCAAATTTTGAATGACTAGCATACTTCCATCTGACCTTTCTTTCACCCTTTTTTTTTTGGTTGAACACTGATTTCACATCTCATGGGGGGATCTTGTGCTGCAAATGCATGAGGACACTCCAGCAGCGGGAATACAGATCACAGCAGTGGTGGCAAACAAAGCCTGGGAAGGAGAAGTGCTTCTACTGCAAAGAAAGCCTGGTGCTTCTGATGTCAGGAAGGTGAAATGCATGTCATTGTGTGGCAAAAGATTGTAAGTTTGTATGAAAGCTCACCTGGCCTTTATATTAAACCCTTGAGTCATCAACAAGGAGCAGGAAGATTACATTAAAGTCAGCCTGGTTGTTTCAGTGATCCTACATCAGTTTACTATAAAAAGGACACTAAAAATCTCTTTTTGAGTTAGTATCAGCTGTTCACTTGTTAAAGCTGCACAATTTTCCACGTGAATTTACATTGCTTTTATTGTACAGATGTTTCTCTGGCCATGTGAATCAAATACTGTTTTCACAATTACAAGAAGGTCCGGGTTACACTTTTGTATTGATACTCCTCTCAGGGAATATTTTCTGACTCACCATATTCATTATTCCTGCAAAGAAATGGTAAGTTTCTTTGTTGGGAGCTAATGTCCATTCACCTTTGTATGAGAGTGAGAAAAGAGATAATATACTTAGTTGGGTGTTGCTACAGATTTTTAAATCTTATGTAGGTGTTCTGTCTACCTTCCATCTAATCCATCAATCAACAGCAAGCCAGCTTGGACATAATTTAAAGTATTGTCAGGGCAATATTTCAGGTTTGTTTTTTTTTTAAATACAAGCAATTTATTAATTCTTTGCAGGTCTTTAGGTTCATAGGAAAGGCAAAAATATATATCCCTGAAAACATCCCTGGTGCTGTCTATAGTAAGAGCACAATAAGCCTTTAAAGAAGTACAATTTGTAATTCATGTTAAAACCCCCTGTTGGGATGATAGAAGAGGTATATTGCCTGTGCAGTCTGTACATCCACACTAAGATTTCTTAGTAATCGTAGCATTGAGAATGGGGGGCTGGTTAGCTTCAGCTCAGAGCCTTTAATGTCAAAATTCAGGTCTTGACCATAAATCTTCTGGTGTGTGTTTAAGGCAAGCCCTGAATATACTGTGGGGAGCAGGGGAAATTGATTGTTTGTATCCCTATTGGCGGTTTTTTATGTAGTTTTCTTTAATGGTTCCTCACCATGTGATTTACTTCCTAGCCCAGGGTCTTCTGATGTGCTTATAAAATTGGATTCACATAAGTGTGAGACAGAATAGGAATCAGAAATGTACTTTGAAAGGCTTACACACCCAAATGAGGCTCTAATGTCATTAGGTGGAAGAACTGAAGTTCTGGGAAGAGGTTTTTCTCTGATGAGGCCTCAGATGCAGATGCTGGAGGCCTGTACCCTGCCCTGCCCCTGGAGAGCAGGGGATGCTGTCCATGTCTTCCATGCTGCCAAGCACATCTGTCTTGTGGAATGTTCTCTATCACATTTTATTTACTTGATATAATATGAATTTGTTTAGTTGTTGGTTTGATATTGATGTGTACTGCTCCCATTGCACTGTGAAAGCACACATCTGAATAACAGTGAAGATTGATTCTGCAGAGGTGAGATTCTTCCATTCTTGCTTTTGTTCTCTTACACATTTTTTGCCATGTGTATTTCTGGAGTAGGTGTGTCTGCTTGCAGAGTAAGGCTATATTAGATTAGATAAGGATAATGGAATTCAATCCCACATGTTTATTATTGTGCTGAAGTAAAGTCATAAATGGAATGCAGTTCCTCAGGGTTCAGTAGCTATGCCTTGTCTTTGAAAAATGATAAATAGCTTCTAATTAGATGAATGATAGTTCATGAAAATGATGCTTTCTTATAACCCCTTTTCTCAGTGGGGCTTTGCAAAGTAGTTCAGTTCTGAAAATCTGAGGTGTTTACAGAATTGTAACCAAAAGTGATGTATGTTCTACTATTAAGTGAGATGTGTGAATCACAGCTTACATTTCTTCATTCCAGTCATTGAATGAAGCAGAATTAAAAACAAAAAAGAGAGAACAGGTAATAATTGTTGTCTGAATTTAATTTATTCTGGCTACTTCAGGTTTCCTCCAGGGTGTATTTAGAAGAAAGAAGAGCCTGAAAATAATCTCCTGAATATTTTAAATATTACTCAGTATAAAAGTTGATTAATGTGTCCCACTTAGAATCATACAGTAATCTCAGTATAATAATTGTGGGGTTTGCAGGAAGGAAGAGATAAGTGCTTTCTGCATTCTAGGACAAAATAACTTTTTGTTTCCCCTGCTGATATTTAGAAGTAGATAGACGCACCGATAAATGACTTCTAAGGTATTTGTTATAGCCTCAGCACAGTTCTTTGACCCTGAGATGACTATGAAAAGCATGAGATAAAGAAAACAGCATCTAATAGAGAAAGGAAAATACAGTAATTTTGTTTCTTTCCTCCTCCACAGGACATCAATGTATGTATCCTTGAAAACTACCCTGAATGTTCCAATCCCAGGTTATTTTACATCATACCATATTTCTGTGGACAGCATCCAAGATGCAGGTAAATATATGCGAGGTATTTCAATTTGTTCAGCAATAGCTATTGCCAACATTTTGTCAGAAACTGGTAATAAAGGGGTGACATTATTTGAAGTACAAGAGAGAAATGTGAGTACAAGGAATGTAGCACTGTATGTGGTAACTGCATACATATATTTTGAAGTAAGGAGGGCACTGCAAATGTAGCACTATTCTCTTTTCTTGATTCATAACATGAATAATTCATCAAATACAGATGTATTTATGTGAATAATTTTTCTGGGTTACTCATTTTATCTGCACTCTAACTTTGTAATACATGTTTTTATGATTTGCTCAGATGCTTGTATCAGGTCTACATATGAGGAGCACGGGTTTCTGTGTCCGTATAAGAAACAGTAATTGTGCCTAAAACAATGTAAAGGGCAGTCTTCTACTGCTTTAATTGAGCTACCTCATTTTTAACATGTCTGTGTATGCCATTCTTATATTGCTGTATTACTGATTCCACAGTAAATTTTTTATGCCATAATATATGAATAATTTTAAATACTTTTTTTGGTTTTAAATACTTTTCTACTGTTGGTAACAAATATTCTTTGTTAGGTTTGTTCAACTTCAGAGTATTTTGCTTCTGTATTATTCAGGCTTCTCCATAATGAAACAACTGCACATTTTCCAGAATTTCTTTCAAAAGCCATACTTCTGGTGGCAGTAAAAACAAGTTAAAATGTGTTACTTCTTTTGTCTTAATTTCTAAATATGTTTGTTGTAAAATCCTGCCTTATCTCTTTGGCTTGAGTGAAGTTATGTATAAGAAACAAAACAGGTTTATGACTTCATTTTCATTACACATTTTTTATTGACATATCTTGGCTTTATTTGCAAATGCTTATGATTGCACATGTAACTTGTGTGCGTGAGTAATTCCATTAACAGTCACATGCCTGAATACTTTCACAACATATCTCTATGAAGTTCCCAAGCAGCGTATTGAAGTACTGTTTTACACCTTGTTGAAGATCTATCTCCTGTCATGCCCTTGCACTTCCTTCAGCTACATCTTAATCCCACAAGAAGCTACAAAGAGGAGGCTCATAGTGTTTGTTAGGACACTTTACTCTTCCAGAAAGCAGATCAGTGCACAGATCATGGTAGAGCATGAAAACCCTGCTACAAGTCTGCTCTAGTAGGAGTGGAAGGTAGTAAGCTTTTCCACACAGTGGAAAGAGCTTCAGACAAATGTTAAATTCACTATTTCATAGGCTCCACAATAACCTAATGAAGTCAGGGAAGAGGTGTGATTTTCAGCCACTCCCAGGCAGTGTGGGCAACTCATTTCCTTTAGCTTGGGACCTGGCCTTATACCTCCTGCCAATATGAATGATGACTGCTTGTCTTAGGGTGACTTTATGATGTGTATCCCGTATCGCCGCTCTGTGCCCACACGAGTCCTGTGCCTTTCCGTGTCTTCAAAACGGGGTGCGAGAGAAAGAAAAATGCCAGAAATGCCAGGTGAACTTTTTGAAGCAGCTTGTTCTTCAAGGTCACTCCATCTCTCTGCATGCTTCTGTGGCAGCAAGAGCGGAGGAAGCACCCTTTGCTGCTTTTCAGCCAGCTTTTGGCTATTTCTCCAGAGAGAGATGGAGAGTAAAACTTTTTTTCACCCTGGGACTTTGGCCTCTTCTTCTCTTCTGTAACTGTTCAGAACTTGGAGTGGGGCCCAGGCTGACGACCCAGCTCCAAAGAGGAGGGAGATCGACCACACCCACAGAAAGGACTCTGAAATTTACCAGGTTCTCTCCACAGTGAGAAGTTTTATTATTTAGCATTATTCTTTTCCCATTGTGCATTACGTCTATTAAATAAATAGGGTTTTTTCCCTTTCACTCTCCTCTGAGAAAAATTTTTCCCAGACCTGGTGGAGGAGGGGTGGCTGAAACCTGCCTTCTATCAGAGGGTGTTTATTTTGAATGTTCCTCCAAACTTGTCTCAAATCGGGACAAATAATTAGTGGCACCCAGTGCGTGGCTCAGAGGAAAATGAAAACACCTGTAGTAATTACGTTTTGGTTTGGTTTTAATTACTTTGTATTGAGGTAGTTACCATGTTGGTTAAGTTCATACTATCTCTCTTTTTTGAGGTACTAATATCTTTCTGGTCCCTAGGCCTGTTTGCCTATCCATAGGTTGCTCAGATTTTGTCCCTGGTACATAACTTTTGCCAAGCAGGCGCTTGAATCCAGATTTCTATTTTGCTGTGCTCTGTGATAATGATTTATAAGAAGTTAACAGAGAGACTGGCAGTTGTTCAAAATGTCTATGATTTGTGGTTTCTCCATCCTAACCCCAGTCCTAGTTTCAGTAGCCTATTTTGGGGGTTTATTAGTAATTGCACCCAGTTTGTTAGAGGAGGGGATGGGGTTTCCCAGTCTTTCATCTCCCTCTCCTTTAAATTTAATACATTATCTTTTGAGAATGTTCAGTTTCTCCTGAATGTTAAAGAGACCACCTTCCTGGTATTTTATCTGGTAGGCTTCTTCTATATGGTTTGCAACTTGTCTAGAATCAGGGCTGAGATTTCCAGGGTTACTGATGAGACACCTGACCCAGGTGTGGAAAATCCTGAGTGGTGTGGAGAATGGGAGGCTATGAGCCAAATCCTGAATGAATTCTCTGATCTAGTGGTTTGGAATTTCCTCCCTGAAAAAGTTCAGAACCCAGCTGAGGTGGGGAGATACCTGAAAGAGAAATACAATGACAAGTCAAATGAGAAAAAGCTCATTGCAATATGTTGGGCCTTGGCATATGCCTGTTGCATGCTGCTGTATCATACTGTAGGGCAGCAGATAAAGGTAGAGGGGCAGGAAGATAAATCAGCAGACACCTCAGTCACTCAGGCTGCAGCCAAACCAGACAGCAAGCTTAAGGCATTGACAGTGGCTCCTGTCATGAGGAAAAAGCACACAACCAAAACCGATTGCCCAGTGAAAGAGGATGATGATGTGGGGGAAGGAACCTCAAAGCCACCAACCAACTCAGGCACAGAAACCATTACTGAGTCCCTGTCTATAAAGGACCTTCACAGCCTAAGAAAGGACTACACTCGACGGTCGGATGAATCCATGCTGAGCTGGATGCTCCGTATTTGGGATGCTGCAGGTGATGATGTAATGCTGGATGGTGCCGAAGCGAGGCATTTGGGATCCCTGTCACATGATCCAGCTATTGACTGAAGGATGATAAGGGGAGCCAACTCTGCCAGTCTCTGGGGACGGGTGTTGAGTGTTGCAAGGGAAAGATATCTGTACGAAGATGATCTCTATGTGCAGCAAACCCAGTGGAAGACCATAGAACAAGGGATCCAATGCCTGAGAGAACCAGCAGTGGTAGAGGTTGTCTACACAGATGACCCAGGATTGAAGAGTCCATACAGGGTCCCAGTTGAGCCAGTGATGTGGCGAAAACTCGTACAAGTTGGGCCACAAGAATACACTTCTGCTTTAGCAATAATGAAACGGGATAATGGTGGGAATGAGACTGTGCGGGATATGGCGATGAAGCATGGCCCAACACATGCAAGAATTGCAACTGTGGAAACATGTCTGTAGAAAGTGGAAGATAAGATAGAGAAGAATCACCAAGAACTCAGTAAGATTAAAGAGGGCCTTCTCCAAATCTTGGCAGTACAGATCAGAGATTGTTATCAGATGCAGACATCCTCCAGCTAGAGACAGAAGATGCATCCCATGAGGTGAGCTGTGGTTCTTCCTGTGTGATNCCAGCTAGAGACAGAAGATGCATCCCATGAGGTGAGCTGTGGTTCTTCCTGTGTGATAGTGGGGAAGACAAGAGGAGGTGGGAAAGACAACCCACTTCTGCTCTGGCAGCATGAGTGTGTGAATTGAATGAGCACAAGACTCAGAAAGGAAGTTCCACCAAAAAGGAAGTAGCTTCAGTTGCCCATAGCTGAACTGCCAGATATGATGGAAGAGGAGATGACATGTCCAAATCCCCTTGAAGGAACCCCTAAAATGTATGGCCAAGGAAGGAAGGATAACCAGGGCTGGAGGGACCCTGCCTCTAGCCAGGTAGAGACCAGGGAAAACTGTGATTTTTGGACTGTGTGAATTCATTGGCCTGGCACATCAGAACCACAAAAATATGATGCCTTTGTTGACACTGGTGTGCAGTGCACAATACTCCCATTGTAACATATGGGGGTAGAAGCTGTTTCTATTGCTGGTGTGACAGGTGGATCACAGGATTGACCCTGGTGGAAGCTGAGGTGAGCCTGACTGGAAATGAGTGGAAGAAGCACCTCCTTGTGACTGGTCCAGAGGCTCCATGAATTTTGGGCATAGACTTCCTCCGAAGTGGGTATTTCAGAGACCCAAAGGGATGCGGGGGGGGCTTTTGGGATTGCTGCTATAGAGACAGAGGGCATTAAGCAGTTGAACACCTTGCCTGGACTATTAGAGACCCCTTCTGCAGTAGGCCTTCTGAAGGGGGAAGAGCAACGAGTGCCAATTGCCACCTCGACAGTGCATCACTGACAGTACTGGGCAACTCAAGATGCTGTGATTCCCATCCACAAGATGATCCGTGAGCTGGAGAGCCAAGGGGTGGTCAGCAAGACCCACTCACCCTTCAACAGCCCCATCTGGCCTGTGCACAAATCTGAAGGAGAATGGATATTGACTGTGGACTGTTGTGGCATGAATGAAGTGACCCCACCACTGAGCGCTGCTGTGCCGGACATGTTGGAGCTCCAGTACGAGCTGGAGTCCAAAGCAGCAAAGTGGTATGCCACCAGTGACATTGCAAATGCATTCTTCTCCATTCCTTTGGCAGCAGAGTGCAGGCCTCAGTTTGCCTTCACCTGGAGGGGCGTGCAGTACACCTGGAACCGACTGCCCCAGGGGTGGAAGCACAGTCCCACCATCTGCCATGGACTGATCCAAGCTGCACTGGAAAAGGGTGAGGCCCCAGAGCATCTGCAGTACATCAACAACATCATTGTGTGGGGGAACACAGCATCAAAAGTATTTTGAGAAAGGCGAGAAAATCATCCAGATTCTCTTAGAAGCCGGTTTTGCCATCAAAAGGAGCAAAGTCAAGGGACCTGACCGAGAGATCCAGTTCCTGGGAGTAAAGTAGCAAGATGGATGGCGTCAGATTCCCACTGAGGTCATCAATAAAATCACTGCAATGTCTCCACCAACCAACAAAAAGGAAACACAAGCTTTCCTAGGCGCCATAGGTTTCTGCAGAATGCACATCCCTGAATACAGCCAGATCATGAGCCCTCTGTACCTGGTCACCCGCAAGAAGAACGATTTCCACTGGGGCCCAGAACAGCAGCAAGCCTTCGCCCAGATCAAGCAGGAAATCGCTCACGCGGTGGCCCTTGGCCCAGTCAGGACAGGACACGAGGTGAAGAACATGCTCTACTCTGCAGCCGGGAACAAGGGTCTGCCCTGGAGCCTTTGGCAGAAGGTGCCTGGGGAAACTCGAGGCCAACCACTGGGATTCTGGAACAGAAGCTACAGAGGGTCTGAAACCAACTACACTCCAACAGAGAAGGAAATCTTGGCAGCCTATGAAGGAATCCAAGCCGCCTCAGAGGTCATTGGCACGGAAGTACAACTCCTCCTGGCACCCCGACTACCGGCGCTGGGGTGGATGTTCAAAGCAAAGGTTCCCTCTACCCACCATGCCACCAATGCCACATGGAGTAAATGGATTGCTCGCCCATATTGCAAACCTGAATCGCCCTGGGATTTTGGAAATACTCACATATTGGCCCGAAGGTGAAAACTTTGGTCTCACTGATGAAGAGGAACAAGAACAAGTGACATGGGCTGAAGAAGCTCCACCATACAACCAACTGCCAGCGGAAGAAACATGCCACACTCTTTGCACTGACGGTTCCTGTCATAGGGGTGAAACGAAAATGGAAAGCAGCTGTATGAAGTCTCACACAACAGGTTGCAGAAGCTACTGAAGGAGAAGGTGGATCGAGCCAACTTGCCAAACTCAGAGCTGTTTAGCTGGCCCTGGACATTGCTGAAAGAGGGAAGTCGCCAAAGCTCCACCTTTACACTGGTTCTGTAGGGATGGCTGGAAAGGTGGGAAAAGGCTAATTGGCAGCATAGGGGAAAAACCAATCTGGGCTGCTGAGGAGTGGAAAGACATTGCTGCCCGGGTAAAAAAGCTGCCTGTGAGAGTCTGCCATGTAGATGCTCATGTCCCCAAGAGTCGAGCTAATGAGGAGCACTGAAACAATGAACAGGTAGTTCAGGCTGCAAAGATAGAGGTGTCAAAGATAGATTTGGATTGGCAGCACAAGGCCATCAAGGCGGAGATGCCACCTATAAGTGGGCACGAGACCGAGGGGTGGATCTAACCATGGACAGCATCTCCCAGGTGATCCATGACTGTGAGACATGTGCTGCCATCAAACAGGCCAAGCGGGTGAAGCCCCTGTGGTATGGGGGACGATGGTCCAAATACAAGTATGGGGAGGCCTGGCAGATTGATTACATCACACTGCCTCAGACCCACCAAGGCAAGCGCTATGTGCTCACCATGGTAGAAGCCACCACTGGGTGGCTGGAGACCTACCCTGTGCCTCATGCCACAGCCCGGAACACCATCCTAGGTCTGGAAAAGCAAGTCCTTTGGAGGCATGGTACCCCCGAGAGAATTGAATCTGACAACGGGACTCACTTCAAGAGCAGCCTTATCAACACCTGGGCTAGAGAACATGGCATTGAGTGGGTGTACCATATCCCTTACCATGCACCAGCTGCAGGCAAAGTAGAACGGTGCAATGGACTGCTGAAAACCACCTTGAAAGCACTGGGTGGGGGGACTTTCAAAAACTGGGAGATGCATTTAGCAAAGGCCAGCTGGTTAGTTAACACCCAAGGTTCCACCAACCAAGCAGGCCCTGCCCAGTCTAAGCCCCTGCCTAGAGTAGATGGAGATAAGGTCCCCATGGTGCATGTTAGAGGTCTGTTAGGAAAGACTGGGTTGATTCTGCCTTGAGTACAGACCAACCCATCCATGGGGTTATCTTTCCTCAGGGACCTGGTTGCACCTGGTGGGTAAAGCAGAGAGATGGAACAACATACTGTATACCACGTGTAGGGTGAAAACCACGTGTAGGGTGGAAAGCACCTATAATGTAGAAGGTGTGTATACCACTGCTTGCTGAGTGTCACTGTCACTGTTTGTACATATATATGTATGTATTAATGTGTGTGTGTAGAGCCAACAATAAGGGATAAGGGGAGGAATTTCTTGGGATGACATTATGATGTGTATCCCGTATCGCCGCTCTATGCCCACACATAAGTCTTGTGCTTTTCCATGTCTTCAAAACTGGGTGCGAGAGAAAGCAAAACACCAGGTGAACTTCTCGAAGCAGTTTGTGCTCTAAGGTCACTCCATCTTGCTGCGTGCTTCTGTGGCAGCAAGAGCAGAGGAAGCACCCTTTGCTGTTTTTTCAGCCAGCTTTAAGCTCTGTTTTCTCTAGAGAGAGATGGAGAGTAAAACTTTTTTTCCTCCCTGGGGCTTTGGCTTCTTCTTCTCTTCTGGAACTGTTCAGAACTTTCCACCAAGGCCTGGAGTGGGGCCCAGGCCAACCCAGCTCTGAAGAAGAGAGTGAGAGAGACTACACCTACAGAAAGGACTCTGAATTTACCAGGATCTCTCCACAGTGAGAGGTTTTATTATTTAGCATTATTCTTTTCCCATTTTTTCCCGTGAGTTGAAATGAAATGTGCATTGTGTCTGTTAAATAAATAGTTTTTTTCCCTTTCACTCTCCTCTGAGAAATTTTTTTCCCAAACCTGGAGGGGGAGGGATGGCTGAAACCTGCCTTATGTCAGAGGGTGTTCGTTTTGGATGTTCCTCTGGATTTGTCTCAAACCGGGACACTGCTGCTCCCGGAACACAACTAATACGAATTAGTATATGGGATTTAGGATTCATAAGGTTGTCTAACCACATTATGCTCTTGGGCAACAGAGAAGCATAAAGATGTACTGAAGTTCTGCCAGCTTCTCCTGCTGGGGGAAAAGATAGAAGAACCCTAAACTGTTCTTAAAAACCAGTATCAGTCACAGCAAAAAAAAATTGCAAATACTGTAGCAAAAGTGCAGGGGAATCAGGAGTAATGACAGGGAAAGGGAAAATCCTGGAAACTTAGGCAGAAGTTAAAATGAATGACAAGGTAAATGGAAAAATGGTAGTGCCCTGTGTAGGATTCGCCGAGTAACAGCAGGCAGTGGTTGGTCCCAACAGTTCTGCTGATGTGGTTTAGGGATACCACCACCCCTCAGCACCTAACAACCCCCAGTGCTGTCATTCCTCCCAGCAGACAGTTTGTACTTCCAAGTTGAAATACCAAAGTTCACAAGTTTGAGCTGATAAACAGCTTGGCAAAAGATGTCTTCAGCATGGAGTACTTTCACACAGTGATTAGCCTCCTTTTAATGTGATCCTGTTTTTACATGCCAAACCAATTTTAGATGTTGCATGGAAGAGCTCAGTAAGCTGCTCAGTTTTAGCGGGGGGTCTGTTTTTGTTCTAAGTATAGCACTGACTATTTTTTTTTAATTCACTTTTGTTCTTGGCTTGAATTTGAGAAGTAAATGCATAATTAAACTTTTCTTTTTCCCTCCTCCATCTGTCTTCCCTCATCAATTTCATACAGGGAGCCTGGTGAATGGGCCCTTGAAAGAGCAAAGCTGAACGTTAATGAAAATTTTCTGCTTGTGGGCATTCTGGAGGAGTTGGAGGATGTGCTGCTTTTATTAGAAAGATTCTTACCTCATTATTTCAAGGATGTACTTAGCATCTACAAAAATCCAGGTAACTATTTTCATTGAAAATCTATTCTTACGGAAACGTCAGCAAATCTGCATGGCTGCTGAAGGGTACGTGTTTCTTTCTTGTTTAGTCAATGAAGAAGTTTATCTCCCTTTTAGGGAGCAGATTTGATTAATGGGAAAGGTCACATATTCCTCTTTTATCTTTAGTGTTACTGTGTGGTTTTCTTTCCTTGCAAGCACTTGTTGCTCAGTGATCTTTCCAAATGCCAGAAAGCTTCCCATTTTCCACTGGAGTGGCTTTTTCTTCTTTTAATTGTCATACTCAGTTCTCAAATAATACTGTCAAAATATTCCCAAAATGGTGTCAGCAATATGTACTTAAATAAACCTTCAAGAAATGGTTTGGGGAGCTGGACACTTTGGAGATTTTCCAGGACCAAGTTCAGCCTTGACTATGAGTTGAAATGAAATGAACCTTCAGTTGAGCTGAGTTTAGGTGAAGTACAAATAAGAATGTGCATTTACAGCACTTCCAGTAACAAAGCATGCTGGAAAAAGACTTAAGAGTCTGGACTAGAGAAATGAAAATGGAGGGCACTCAATCTACTTCTTAATTTGCACCCCATGGGCAATTGGAAAGGGTTCTCTCTGTCAATTCATCCCTCTAAGACTTATTTATTGCTGACTTCTTTAAAAGGCAGTCTTGTGTCCTATGCCTAAAAATAAATATGATGCTTCTGGAGGGCTGTGCATGCAGAATTGATTCCAGCAGAATTGATTTCTTGCATACATTTGACTGGCTCATCAACATTGTGTGAACCAAGCAGGGATAAAACTTCCCTTCTTCCTTTGTGATTCGGTTGCATTTGTGTCAGTGTGAAATGCCTACAGCCATTATATGTGTTTTGTACCAAGCTGTATATTAAAAGCACATGGAACAAAGATTGAATTTAGTTTGTAATGCATGCAGCTGATGGCTGGCTTCTGATTGAGAACAGCTATTACAGTAGTCAGTCACTTTGGAGAAATTATGGGTTTCTATCCATAACCAGGATTTCTGCGTGACTGTTCACCAAACCCATCTTCCAGGATGCAGCTTTTGAAATTCTGTACTTAGCAGTGGTACAGATACTAGGGGAAGTATGACATTCTGTCTCTGAATGTGACTGCAGAGGGTCCTTACCTGCTTGCAGTAAGGCAGTTACGGCAGCTCTTTGGAAGGTGGGAGTGTCACGTCCAGCCAGAGAGTGATTTTGCTCAATAACAGACATAAGGAGAGTATTGTACTGACATGAGAGCAACACTCAGTTTGGGATCAGTTTCTCTTATCTTTATAAATTAAAAAATAAAAATACCTATGTTTGTAGTATGTGGAAGTCATCCTAAAGGTTTACACAATTTGTTCTCCAAGGTTTCCCTGTAGGGATGTTAGACAAAAGGAAGGCATGGGGATCAGTAGAAGGATATGCTCTCTCTGCCATGAGACTTTTCTTTCAGAGTCTATGCACCTTCTTCAGCTGCACTGTACACCATATATTTTCATTTCTTTTACAATGATACGCAGTACACAAAGTTTTAATTTTCATCAGGCTGCCCTAGAAATTGTCAGGTGGGAAATAAGCAATCTGCCAGAATCATTAAGTGCTGGTTAATCTTTCTCTTCTCTGTGTGTTTTCCAGTATCTGAAGGAAATTTGATCACCTGTTTCAGGACAGTGATTTCCTCTGGGATTTCATGTGTAAGATGGGTCTTGTGTCATGTCTAAAGATTGACCACTTTACTTCAGTATTCCCTAGGTGGATTAAATCTTTATCTTTCCCAGTCACTTATTGACTGGGCATATTAGTACGAAAACAGTTTCCTTGTGTTAACTCTCTCCTCCTCTTTTCATACATGCATATGTTTGAGGGGGTTTTTTTCTGTCATAATTATTTTCTGGTTATTTCGGAGTTGGTGCTAATGCTTACAAAAAAAAATCTTAACAGAATCAGCCAGAAAAATAAAAAGTATTGAAGTGGTGTGTAAGAAGTCCTACACTGTTCTCCTCAGGGCACCTTAGGCCTGATCTGCAACACCCTCTGCTGTTGCATCATGCAGTGCTTGGAAGAAGATGTGTTGTTCTGCCAGCTGTGCGGTGGTCCCACAGAGCAGCAGATAAATTGGGCCAAACCTGACCTTTTCTTGCAGCTAACACTTGCAAATTAAATCTGTACAGTTTAAACTATTGTCTGCTGACCTGCTGCTTTTGTTCTGTTATGGCAGTCTTTCCTCTTTCCACATAAAGAAAGGAAAGTTTTTCTTCAACTTATCTTTCATCAGCTGAATATAACAAGATGAGGAAAACACAATGTAGGACGAGTACAGAAAGGTGATGCATTTCTAAGTCTGTGAATATCTGCACCAGAGTCCATTGCAATAAGCAGTTCTGGATTAAAGACAATTCAAAAACTGAACTTGTAGAGCTGCCTTGAAGCAAAAAGTAGGTGAAGAAAGTTTCAATCCAGTGTTGCTTTAGTGGATTACATAGATCAGAAATCACAGTAGGAGATCTGTGATTGCTGTCCCATCATAATCTATTAAAAGCACCTTCCTGCTATAGGAAGCAAAATGCCTGGTGTTATCAAACCCATAAAACCACATATGCACTTAAAATACTTCTGCAGGAGTTGTGGGTTAAACCCCTTCTTCCCAAAGTTGGGACTCTTCTTGCTCATTACAAGTGCTTTGGCTTGTCACCAGGTCACTGTAACTCCCATCTAAGCAAACTTCTTAGTATTAGAAACCTTCAGTGTAGGTTGATATTATAGAAATCCGGAAATCTAGAAACTTTTTCTCATCTCTGTTCCTTTGAACTGTGCAGGCCATATTCAAAGTTCTTTGTTTCTTTTGCGTCTGTAGTAAAATTTCTCATCTGAAACACTATGACAACATTTACCAAGAAACTCTTGCTCTGTGTTCTCTTAGGAGAAAACAAAGCCTATAGTTGCTTTATCTTCAAAAATATTTTTCTGCTGTTGTTCTAAAGCAGATCATTAAAATTGTGGCTCTATGGTCAGAGAGGTTGTGGGACATTTTCATCAGAGAGCAGAGTGCTATTGTCTATCTGTATACTTGATGACACAGATAACTGCTTAAAGCAATATGAATTAAGTGCTCTTCTCGTTGATGCTAATGATTTGTCTGACATAAGCTGGCAGAAGGAAACTGTGAAGAAAGGTAAAATATTTTAAAAACTTGGCAATTCAGCATGACAAAAAATGTCAGGGGAGACTAGGAGGATAACTTCCTTCATTGCATTAACAGAAGGTTGCCTTCAGTTATTCCGTATGCCAAATATGTTATGTATATTGTGTGTTTTATTACCATGTGTAACAAAATGTGAAAGCTCTTTGTGGTGCTAAAGTTTTCATTGGTACCAATCTGGCTTTATCTTGTACAATGCTTTAAAGCCATGGGCTTCCTGTTTTTCTGTGTCTCTGCTCTCTCCTTGAAATGAAGTGTTTTCTTAATGTTAATGCCAAGTCAAGAAAATTGCGAAAGGACTCTCTTTTTTGATGCCTATCTTGTCCAAAGTTACAAACTTGTTTTCCCTTGACAGCCAAAACTGGCTTTGACAAGAGATTAAAAGGGCAGGAATGGGGACCGCAGACAGATTGTGAAATCAATAGATGGATGAATAGATGGGTAGAATAAATTTTAAGAAGATATTTTTGTGTTTAATAGATTTCTTTGCTAACACAGTAAAATTTGCTCAAAATCTTTTTTTCACTAGCATTGAAGCAGATTGGATCCAATTGCAGAGCCTTAGATTTTATTTATTGCAAAATTTGAAAGTATTCCTTAACTCTTTGGAAGGTCCGAAATAGTTATAATAAAATATGACATGTAAAATCCCTCCTCACTCACCAGGAGCACAACTAAAGGAAAAAAAGAATTGGTCAGTCCTGTTCATTTTTGCTGGCTATAGCTCACTTCTGCAACCTGTCTGGTAGCCAGAACACAGAGAATACTTACACAGTTTCTTTTGAAATGGGTACATGTGGGTTTCATATCTTTGATGTTTTTAAGAGGCAAAAAATACACACTGTGCTCAGGAAAGCAGACTTTTCTTCTGTCTTGTCAACTTCTGTGACACGGAGTAAAAGCTAACAGCATCTAGTCTAAAACAATAGGCAATAAAATGTTTTTTTATCACCTCAGAAATGGCCCATATCTTCACACCTCTCTGCAGGACTTCATAAATTTTCTTTGGCACCAGAAGCCCTATAAAAACATTTCTTCCCAATACCAGGAAAAAAAGCCTATGTTTCCTGAAAGTTGCATTTTGCGTAGAGAATGTATAGGCCTTACTCTACAACAAGAAGACTGACTTAAAGCTTTTCAGACAGTGAATTTTATTGAGTGCAATGAAATAGCTCACATTGTCCCCAGAAAGAGAATATATTGTTCAGGTAAACTGTAAAAAGTATTTCTTTTTTAATTCAATGAAATTTTCATTCTCATAAGAATTGCATTTATGGGGAATGTTTTAAACTGTAGCAGTAATATTATCCCAGGTAATATAAACCTTCTTTTTTAAAAAATACGTTATGTTCATGAATGTTAATGATATGGTCTTGGCATTTTCTATTGATAAGTTTCCCCTTCTCTTTAAACTCAGAGATGCTGCCATTTTTCTTTATTGCAGAGCTGAGGTCCTAAGAAGCAGGGCATTTTTGGTGGAGTTAGGAAAAGGATGGAATCAAGCTCAGCAGTCTCTGCACTGCACTGGAAATCACTCCTGTGCCAGGCCAGCACTGAAGGTGTGAGGCACCTTCAGATGGTTCAGATGCTACGCATGTGTAAAAGTTCAGGAACCAAGGGGTTTTTTTCTCTCAGAGAAATTGTAGTGACTGTCTTTACAGGCACCACCTCCAAGAGCAAAAACTCTGAAAAAAAAATTGTCATAGGACTCTGTGGAAGGAGGCCGTGCTTTTTGTGCGGTGTCTTTAAATAGTCATCGTCTTATATTCTGCCTTTGTTCAGCACAAAATGAAAGGAAAGAAGAATTTAGGATAAATTATCTGAGGCTTCTTAGTCTGCTGGCTTCTTGTGAACTGTACTTTCTGGAAGGGTTGTGACTGGTAAGTGGAAGGGCTGGCTCATCTTCTGTGCTAAACTCCCCAACCCTTCTCTCTCCTACAAGCACCTGCACTCTTGATGTAATAATTAAATCAGCATGGATTAGTTTCAATTTAAATACTGAGGGAGTTTTGTAGTGAGATTTTTCTTGTTTGGGTTGGTTTTGGGTGGGTGGTTATTTTTTCTGTTTTCACATCACTTCTAAAACTTTGAACACATTCAAATGTTTAAAGGCTTTGGAGACTCCAAATACACTGTCTTTTCTTTTGCCTTGCACTGTAGAAGAGCTTTGTGTTTTCCTTAAGTAATACTTTGAAGAGGAGTCACTGACAATTTTCCACCGAAGAGGAAAATTCTAAATTTCACGTGGAGGTAGAACACGAGATTGGATTTGGGAAGTAACCACCTGTGTAACTCTTGTGTAGCACGTTCCCATCCCTGATGAGAAGCGAACTGTGTGTGTGAGCAGAGGAGCTTTGTCCAGCAGGTGGAGCGGTCTGCCCGTGAGTGCAGCGCTCCCAGTGCTGGCAGCGCATGTGGATTTACATTCTGCCTGGGTGGCGTTTTCTTATCACCCAACATCCTCTTCTGAAAATAGAAAACGTGAACAGACCGTTCTTCTCTTCTCCCTCTGAAGTCTCAACTTTCAGTATTGCATAGAGGAACACTGTGAAACAATGTGTATGCTAAAACATGCAGTTTAAGACCTAGGAAGAATGTTTAATTGTATTTTTGTTTCTTGTAAAACAAATTCCCTGTTCTTTCTCTGTGTGCAAGACAGGCAGGGAAAGAGGAAGAGTCGCAGTACATATCCCTGAGGACATCTTTTTTTTTATTAGGTTGATAGCATCTAGGACATTCTGCACAACTAATCTGTTCCTTGGTTTGTTTTATAAAACTGAAGGCACTGTCAAAAGCTGTAGATTTATTATCTAGCTCTTCAGCCATGAAAATACAGGGTTTGGAGAGCAGGGGCAAAACCATGCTGCTGATCCAGGATGCCTTGAAGATAGTGGATACACCAATGAGTGATAAGCATAGCCAGTGAAGGTATCCTTTCTTTTTTCAGTCCCATAAAAGAAAAAATATATTGTTTTCTGTCTTCCAGAGGCTTGAAATCCTGTGAATAAACTAAGCAGTTTTAAAAATAGGAGCTCTTGAAAAGTTTTGAGCACTCTGGGCTTTCTCATGGCTGTGTTTTTCAAAAGATCCACTAGGTCTTTGAAATATTTGTCTCAGAAGCAAAACTTCTCAATAATGAGTTCTGAAGCAAAGATTGACAGCTTATGACAGTGTGGTTCTTGTTCTGCTGAGGAAGGTGAGGACACTCCAGACTATGTGTGTGTGACATGAAAACCTTAGCTATGGCACCAAAAGGTTTATCAAAGATAGTATCCATCTCATTGCTAAAATGGCATCAGGAGTAAAGGTGTGGCAAGAGAGTTTGATGTGGCTTTCCAATCAAAATGGAGCTCATGTACCTCAAGTCCTGTGTATTTACTCTTCCTTGCTAGTGTGTACTTGTCAGATTGAGTTAGCTGTTACGTGCATAGTTACACAGCAGAGCAGTTGCCTTTAAATATATCTTGTGGCCACAAATGAATGGCATTCTGACATGAAAAGTGAGGCAGCTGACAGCCTGATGTGACATTGGTGCTCAGTCTGGGTGGATCTGCTCCCTGAGCCTACAGTGCAGGTAAATGGGATTTATATGTCCCTTTGCCAAACCCAAACACATTGCCATGGCTCTGCTTTCTCCTGGAGTCAAGAGCAGTGGTTGACATGGTAAGTACAGCAGCACCAGCAATAATCACTTAGATCAGGTGAGAATTTTACATACTTCATATTGGCAGGCCAGGATCATGGGCATGGTTCATGAACTGGAGAAATGAGGAATGAGGCTACTGTTGATCCATAGTTCCCCTTCCCAGTGCTTCTGGAATTCAAGGAGGTTGGCTGCCTTCCAGATCTCACCACTGATTATGGCAAAGAAGGATATGACTTCTCTTCTTGCTAATTACAATACTGATTTTTAAATCCTTATTTTAGGCTTGGATTTTCATGGGAGTTGTATTTGTAAAGGCTCTGCTCAGAATCAGTTGTAGTGGAAGGTGAAGTCCATGTTCCCTTAAATCATTGTTTGAAAAACCTAGATCTAATGTTCCTTCTCTAGAAAAGTTTCTGGATGCATGAGTTCATAGACTGGCTCTAACCAACTACAATGTATTGTAGAGACAGGCTGAGTATGCTTTGTAGAATTACTTCATCTTCCCTTACTTTGAGCTATAATATGTGCATATACCGAGCTTATGCTCTGCAATCTGCTACCTTTTTCCTATTCCTCTCCTGCACCTTTTTTGTATTTCTCTTTCCTGTCAAATGGCAGGGTCTTTACCTGAAGCCAAACAGATTTTAATTTTTTGCATGCTCATCAGAACTCTTTATCATTAACAGTTTCCCCTCTCTAAAGTTTCTGTGTGTCTGTAGGTTTATGAAGACTGAGACTGCCTAATGCATTATCTTTGTCTTTTAGTGCAATTCCATTATTTCATCCTACAGATTTTGCATTTCATCTCACCTATTCATGTTGCTTGCATTCAATTTCCATTCATCAGATCTACTGATGGGCCGTCTGGTTTTGGTTCAAAGCTCCAAAGATGTAATTTCATGCCATCCTGTGGTAAAAACAAAACATATTTGTGTTCTAAATCCCAAGGTACCAGTCAGACAAGCCCTTACATCTCACACATCAAGAATTCATGTGTATGAATTTATGTGTAGTCAGGAGATAACTTTGAAGGGTTGGTGCTAATACCTTCCAAGCTACTGACGTGTTTATCTAATGAGCATATCAGTCACTAAAGATGTTACGGTTTATAAGTGCACTCCTGCTACTTATCTGAGGTTGATTCCCTGATGCATCTTCTCAATATTTCCTGTTCCTAGTATCACAAAATGGAAAATTCCTGGATAACCAGCTTTGTTAAAGCTCTGGCACAGAGGGAAAGCTGCATTCAGATACAGCATTAATGATACCTCATAAATAATCCAGGGTTACTGATGGCAATATACCACAAACATTTTAATGACAGGCAGTTAAAGCTTGCAATGACAGTTCATTCCTTCTGGAGTAAGTTGTTAAATAAGATCATAATGCTTTTTTAATCAGTAGCATTTCAGCTAAACCTCTGTTACTGCTGCTGCTTTAAAAATAGCATTTAAACAAAAATTACAGCAGTAACAGATTATGCAGATTGTTTCCCTGAGAACTTTCACCTCTCTCCCAGCAACAGAAGGCATACAGAAGGAGCTATTAAATCCCAGTTAATAGGCCTGCTTCTGTTCCCAGGTGCAGCTCTGGTATATTTGAAGAGGTCTTCAATTCACCTACATGGAAACAAGCAAGCTGCACAAGGTGGCTGGAATATAAAAAAAAAACTTTTATTAATAATAGGACTAAAACAACTGAGGATTTAGCTCAATTATCATTGTGTCCCACAGTATGTTTTCAGGGCCACTATTTAGAAAGAAACATCTCTTAATTTAAAATTACTCATATTTGCCATTGAAGGCACAGGAGCAGTATGGAACAGATCACAGAGCTGACTACTCACTTAGCTTTTAGGAGCACAATCGTATTTTCAGTCTTCAAATAAAGCTATTGTACTTTTTTCTTAGACTAAATCACTGTATCAATGGTAGAATGGACTGCAGGTTAAATTGATTGTTCTTATCCCCAAGGCTTCTTGCCAGAAGAAGCCAAGTACCATGAGCCACTATCTTTAATGGCTCAGAAATGTTTTGAAAAGCATTAAAGGTAAGGTAACTATAGAAAAGCAATTTAATTGTTAGAACACTTCTACCTGTAATTTTTTACAGTAGAGACAAGCAGCCATCCCTTAGGAATTACTTAGATTTTCACATAAATGCTGCAATTTAAAATCAAGTTTTTAAAGTCATGCAAATTGGCTGCTATAGTAATTAAAATGTTGTAATAATTAAAATTAGGAAAACATAAAAGAGCATAAGTTCTGACAAGTTAGGTGTGAAATTATTGCACAGCACTTTCTGACATGCAACTTGCTAAAGGAATTAAATCTGACATCAAAAGGGTTTTTACCAACCACATCAGGGCTAGGTGGCCAGGAAGAGTCAGGGACAAAGACAGTGGGCAGCTGGGAGAAGTGGCAGGGAAACAGTCTCAGGGAAGGGCCCTCCCCCAGGTACATCTGTAAAGGGACTTCATGCTCCCAGAGGATATAGTGTATTGTGCCCTAAAATCATCCTAAGGACGCTGTTGCTGCTATTAGAAAAGAAGGGAAAGAGTTAGTAACATGAATTTCAACAAAGTGCTAGGGTCAGCTCTTGATGACAAAATTGTAAGAATTGAAATGAAGTAAATATGTTAGCAGTGTATCTCTCAGGTGCTACGCAGGAGATGTTATGGCATGTCTTCCAGCCATCACTCCTCTCTTGAACACAGCTTCACACAGTGCCTGTGCTCTTTCCTCTGAACCCCTTTGCTTTACCTGCCCTGAAAGCAGTTTATGGTGCTGGAGAGCTGACCCCTTATTCTTCCTTTCTTGGAGTTTTGTTCCCTACTTCCTTTCCTTGTTGGAATTTCCCAGCCTTTTTGGTCTGTTCCTCTTGAAAATTTGCTCTCTAAGAAGCTATAGTGAGAAAAGAGGTTTTTTACTAAATGTAGCTATGAAGATTCCATTTTTCTTCTTTTTCTCTGTTCTTGGAGTAGAATCACAAATTTTCAAATGTAATATGGAAGAGCATTCTTTCCTCTGCTTCTCTCTAGGGTTATCTTCCCAGTTTTCTCCTCTTCTTCCAAACTGCATTCCCATTGTGTTCTTTTATTACTATCTCCTTTCTAGTTTTCTGTCTTTGTCTATCTCCAACATTTGCACAATAGTTACTGCACTTTATAAATATTATCTTTTGAGTTGTGCTATTTGCACTCTGTTTGAATATCTTCTCAGTTACTTGCAGATGCCATCTATAATACAGGTAACTGTTAGGGTGTGGCATTTTTTACTCCACAGCTGTCTTGACTCCTTGGCAGTGTTAGGGATGCTGCTATGAGAGCTAGTATTCATCAAGGATTTCTTTGAAACTGAAATTGCCACCTCTGTGGTGTGTCCCCTGATTCAATCTGCAGCTATTTTGGAAGAATAGTTAAGATGGCTCCCAAGCTTTTAGAGGGCTGCAATTGTAATCTAGACATAACAGATGAAAGACTCAAATTGACATACTGGGAGGAACTATAATATATTGAGGATGTGATTAATAGACAGTTGGGAAAAGTCAGTATGGCATTTGTAAAACATCAAACATGAATTACTTCCTTGAAGGACTCAGCAAGCACAGGGATGAGATAGTACAGGTGTGATTTTCTGCAAGATCTCTGTCCAAAAGCTCTTTAACAAAACCAGTTGTCAGGATAGGAGAAAGAATGTTCTCCTGCAGGATAAAGCTGGTGGAAGAATTAATTGTTTGGTAGTGTTCCCTTACTTAAAAAAAAACAAGGAAGTCTCACAGGGACTGTGCTCCAGCCTGGGATAAATGTTCTATTAAAAAGGTATGAATGAAGTAAGAGAGGTCAATGCTGATATGATGTTACCAGGAAGCAACAAAAAAAAGTGGCCTACTAATCATAACAAAGCAAAGTATTAAAATTCAGCTCATGTGCAGTTGAGAAAGTCTGTCCTCAGCATTCAGAGCTGCAGTCCACAGATGCACTGGGTCCTGATCTGTGTGGAGCTTGGTAGGAAAGTGCACAGATTGTCAGATGGGTGGGTATTTCTCTCTGCACAGGGAAGCAGTCTCCTACTGAATGAATTTTTATGCAAAGCTAGATCAAGTCATGACTCAGTTTTTCCAGATGGCAGAAAATGAAGATGCAGGACAGAAGGGCTAAATCCCGGCTGAGTCTCAAGAGCAGCTGAAGGAAAGACATTCACATTTGAGGTGCTGCCCTAGCTGCAAAGCAGGGAGTTCACACAGCTGTACTTCTGATTTGTGTTTAATGGTAGGTGATTCAGGAGCATCAGAACGTGCCTGCTCTTGTTCTCATTTATCTGTTTTCTTTCAAGTTTTCATTCTGGGCAAGCTAAAGGTGGCGAGGATGACAGTGAAGCCAAAGAAAGATAATTTTTTGCAGACACACCAGGCCTCATTTTCCAGCTACACTTAACAGAGAAAGAAAGAAACTGTTGAGTTGGCCTCTGGTTTTCTAACAGTGAGCAGCAGCTGTTTTGGTAGCAGTAGCAGCAGCTCATATAACAAATGTTTCATGATGAATGCAAACAAAAGCCAGCCCTGAAATTCCAGCTCTGCTATGTACGCATAAAATATAAAACCAGTTCAAAATAACGTAACTACTCAACTTAAGGGATTTTTTCTCCTCCTCTAAATAAATTCCATATGAGAATTAGTGTTTGGTCTGCTCAGTTCTCCGGGGTTCACCCAGAAAATTTTTATCATACAGGCTGAGGGCAAAAAGTGAGCACAAAAACAGAGTGAGGAAAAATATTTTTAAAAGAAGTGCACATGCAAAGAGGTGTGTGGTTTGGGTGAAGGTTTGAGAATGCCAAACATGCTTACTGAATTGAAATTACTGCTGATATTTGTGAGTTGGCTGAATTCACTTGCCTTCAAAATAAGTCTCGGAGGAATTCTTTATGCACCTCCGTGCAATTTGGTTTCTGAAGATGACTTGTGGTTTTAAAGGCATCTACATATTAGAAGAGTATTATGCCCTCTAGCATAAATTTCTTTCCAGATAGCTAGTGGGAGGATTTCTAGGGAATGCAAGTTGCTGGTCAGTGCATACTCAGGGGAAATGAGGGTATTGAAGAGAGAGAAAAATATAATAATTGAAGACTCAGCAGAAATACAAAAACTATCCAGGGGGCAGTGTCTTAAATTGTTATCTTCCTCCAGTTGCTTTAGTTAAAACTACAAGTAAATACCAGCATTTACCCATCCCTCCCTGCTCTGCTGTTTGCTGAAAGTCAGGAGCAGCATCTGTTGTCTGCCCACGCAGGCACTCCTGCTCTGTTCTCAGGCCCTGAAATACTCTCTTCACAATCAATTTGCTTTCCTCATGACTGTTGTTTCTAATCTGGCTTCCCTGTAATACGGTATTATTCAGCTCTATGCATCCAGCATAAGAAAAACCCTAATTTCTTGTGTTCTGATAGATTAGTGATAAAATTATATAGCCTATTGTTGTGCCTTTTGCAGTATGATTCTATCTAATACCTTTTGTGTAATGAAAATTTCGAATGAGATTTGTCTTCCATTTTGTTCCCTTCAACTGAATTTCGTGGGGCCTGTGAAGTTGTGTTGCTGTGTGATATATTTCTGTTCTTGGAGTACACATGTACCTGTAAGTCATTATGGGTATCACATCTTTGGCATTGCAGAGCATGCCGATGGCTTAGAACAAAATCTGTGTGCTTGTCTTGTCTCTGCTTCTCCTGCTTCTTGACTGCTTCGATTCATTGGCAAGCCATCAGCTACATGATTTGATTTCTTGCTTTTTGTGCAGTGGAAGGGGGAAAAAGGAGATTGATAATGAATACTCCTGGATCTAGCAAAGAAAAGAGGACAGAAGGGGTGTGTTCTTTCAGGTTCTGCTTCTTTCTCACTGGAAAGAAGTGAAGCACAAGTTACTGGGAGAGCCCAGTGGCTGGTTGTGATGGGCCTGTGTGGAGAGAAGACAGGGAGCACACAGATGTTGCTGCAGCAGAATAGGTGGTGCATGCAGGGAGCCACGGGTGTGCATGGTTGGCCAGAGCCCCCAGTGCTTTACAGGGCTGTGCTCCTGTGACTTTCAGGATGTTAGCAAGTTTGGGGGCTTACTGCTTGGACACATTACATAAATGCTTTTTCTGTTACATAAAATGAGAGTTTGGAATTAATGGGTGACTGATATATAATATACATCTTCCAAAAGCTAGTGGAAATTATAGATGACAGAAGTGACAGCATAGCCAAAGCAAATTTATTTAAAACATTGAATGAAAATATTCACAGAAAACTCTGTTTTAGCCCAAAAACCACTAAATATTTTCTGGGCATTGAAGTCTTATTTTTATTTTTTTTCTTCCACTCTCTACTGTTCTGTAAGTGCTCTGCCTATTTCACAGTAGCCTGACTGGTCCTTGAAGGGTCTTCAGACAAACCTGGCTTACTTCACTGGATATTGACATTATTTAATGGCAGTGCTTAAATTATGTACTGGGGAGCTGAACTCTCTGCATGATCAGTGAAGAGAGTTAAATCTCTGTTCATCTCTGTGGGGGTTGTTTGGTGCCCTGAGTGGCTGTCTGGAGTTCATCAGCAGGAATATTCCTCACTTGTGCTCTATATGGTACACAGCAGGATAGAGAGGAGTTGACATGCAGTAGTGTTTGTAGGAGCAAGGATGAAGTATGCATGTAAAAACCAAGTGTATGTCATCCTTCTTAATGCTTTCCTTGCCTATGCAATAGACAGATCTGTGCATCGAGTCCTATTTGAGTTAAGTTTTGGTGGAATTGTTTGGGGTTTTTTGTGGGCTTCATTTGGGGCTTTTTAGCACCCTGCTGTATTTTCCTGCAGTGATTCCAGGAACAAAGTCAATGACCTTAGCTCCCTGTGGGGCACAGAAACACAGCAGAAGCCCAGGACTCCATTACCAGGAGCAAAGGAGGTGAATGAAGAGGAAGATCTAGTAAACTCTCAAGAAACCCCTGCACAGTGACCAAAGCAACTGCTAGAGAGTGAATGATCTGCAGAAGATGGGGAACCTGGGGAAGGGTTTTGGACAGTAAAACTATGAAGGGATCTTGAAGCATGGCAGGACCAGCTGGGGTAAGGGATGATGGTTGAACAAACCTGCTCAGGTATTTGGCAGTGAGGTAATTTCACCAGTCGCTTCCTCCGTATTCTCTCCAAGATTTTTGGATCAGCACATGTGAGATATATCTCTGGTCTTTCTCTGTCCACAGCTTACATATCAGTGTTTGAGATGTCCTCAATCTGTTTTTCTGCCCCGAAATCTGGTTCATAGAGACTAGTGTTTGTCCAGTTTCACCACAGAAGTATCACATGCTTTCCACAGCTTCCTTAGGGTTATTAGTTCAGCATTTGTGGGTATTTCAGGTGTGAGTTTTTTTCCAATGTGGATTCTTATCCTATTTATTCCCATTCTTAATTTAATTCAGTAAGTGGTAAACTCAGTGGTAAATTTTGAGTGTCCGTGATAGTAATTAAAAGCTATTAGAGTCAGGACATCAGCTGGGAATCCTGGATACCAAATAGCATTTTGAAGAGTTCATATTCTTTCCCAAATTCAGGTACTTAGTCTAGCTCACAACTTTGTGTGCCAAACCAATTCATTGTTTTTCTATAATGACCAGGTGAGGTGCTTAGCATGGAGGATGTGTATTCTTCGTAAGTGCAATGAAACAGAATTCTTGTGTTAATATTTTTTTGTTTGTCTTGTTTGCAAGTGGCAAATTGTTCTTTCCAGTCAGAGTAGTGAAAAAGTGTGAGATGAGTGCTCTTAGTCCAAGAAACACATTATTGTGGTAGGCATACATACACACACATCCTGATATATGTATATATTCACCTATATATACCAAGAACAGCTCCTGGAGGACAATAAACCCTTTTTGTAGTCAGCTGTTCTTAGCTCTTGTTAGTTGAAAATAACAAGAACAAATTGAGTCTTGTACAACTTTGTTGCCTATTTGGTGCAGACATACCAATGCAAGAGGTTGATAGCAAGAAAACTCAATCTGTTGTCTTACACTTTACCAAACAGTTTACCAAAAATATCAGCCCAGTTTCATCTTGAGCTTTTACTAACAGAAGAGCAGTGAAACTGTGAAGCATATCTGTCTGTATATTAAATTTCAGACTTTACTTAGCACTGCCTTCTGCTGCTGGTAGAATATGGTATTGCGTCCCTGGCAGGCCCTAGTACTTTGTGCATTTGCAGAACACCTTATTTAGCCTATTTTAAGGGCAGACTTACCACTTAGCCAAAGGTTCTGCTTTGAATCATTGAAAATTATTTTCCTTGGTGCATGTTTTTGCAAGCTACTTGTAGGAATCAGTGGTTTGAGTTCCTGCTTAATTCAACTGCTCAGTTCACAGACTGCTTCAGTTACCCTTTCAGACCACATCTTGGTGTGCATCCCACTTGTTCAAAAGTAGTAAGAAGTTAAGTGCGTAGCCTCTTTGTATCTCATGTGCGAAAAGGGAAAAACTCTTAATCCCACACATCTTTTCATACTGTATACACATGTGTGAGTAATTTAGTGAAGAAATGGCACATGATACGTTAGTATATTTTATTAGCAATTGGCAATGCCAGACCAATATTTTGATTTTGAAATAGTGGCAGAACTTGCCCAGACTGCTGCTAAAATCAGAGGACAAATCTAGCACTGCATCCTTGTTTCTTAGCAGGAAAAGACAAAAAGCAAAAGATATAACAGAAGTATTTTGATAAACAGATGTCACCCACTTTAAAGTTTTGAATCTCAGTTTAATTTTTCCCATGCTACATAAATAGTCCCTTCACTTCCTTTAGCCTTGCAGTTTTTCATTTCCCTCTGTTACTCAAACAAAATGAAAAAAAAAACCAAACTAGTTACATTTATGAGGACTCTATATTTGCTCAGTTTAAGGGGTTTTCTTTCTTCAGTAAATGTACTTAATAAAATTAAATGCTCTGGGAATGTGCCAGAAATGCTGTCAGCCATTACGGCAAGCCGATGGATGAAGTTCCAGCTAAACGTGATGTGCCCAGGTTACTTTGTTTATTTAGAATCTGATGACCACAGTCACTGGACATACTAGAGTAGCTTGTGAGGAATGTGTTTTTAAAGAGCTCAGGGTCACAACTTCATATTCCTAGCACCCATGGGTTTACTGGAGAACTTGGCCCCATCCAGACATTCAGTTGGGTTCTGGGGCCCGCATACTCAGCAATAAGACTGGATGTGAAGGCTGTCTAGCTGAGGCATCTGTCACCCCACTGATTGCCAGGGTTGGTTCTGCTGTTTTGACTGGTTAGGCCAGGTGTCCTCTTCCTCCCTCAACAGCTCCATGTGTGTCCCTTCCAAAACTGCATGCTCAGTTGCAGAGGACAACCTCCCAAATAGATTTTTTTGCCTGGGAAGTGGCCCAGCGGAGAAGAACCTGAGCGTGCTGGTTGACAGCTGGCTTAACATGAGCCAGTGTGTGCCCAGGTGGGCAGAAAGGCCAGTGGTGTCCTGGCCTGCATCAGACATAGTGTGGCCAGCAGTACCAGGGCAGTGACTGTCCTCCTGTACCCAGCACTGGTGAGGTCACACCTTGAGTGCTGTGTCCAGTTCTGGGCCCCTCATTGCAAGAAAGACATTGAGGTGCTGAAGTGTGTCCAGAGAAGGGCAACAGAGCTTGTGAAAGGTTTAGAGAGGGTAAGTCATATGAGGAGCAGCTGAGGGAGCTGGGCTTGTTTAACCTGGAGTAAAGAAGGCTCAGGGGAGACCTTAACCACTCTCTACAACTCCCTGGAAGGAGGTTGGCCAGGTCAGTCTCTTCTCCCAGGGAGCCAGCGACAGGACAAGAGGAAATGGCCTTAAGTTGTGCCAAGGGCAGTTCATGTTGGCTATCAGGAAAATTTTCTTCACTGAAAGGGTGTTTGAGCATTGGAAGAAATGTCCCAGGGAAGTGGTGGAGTCACCATACCTGGAAGTATTCAAGAAAAGACTGAATGTGGCACTTAGTGCTATGATTTAGTTGATATGGTGTGTTTGGTCAAAGGTTGAACTCAGTGAACTTGGACGTCCTTTTCAACCTTAATGATTCTATAATTCTATGACAAAACCTGATTGTGTGCATTGGTCACCCACTGAGCACGGAGCCTGTCTGAAAACGTGTGCCTCAGAGCCCTGTTGTTATGTTTAAGTGCATACACACATCCAACATGGTCAATGTCCCTTTTATGTCAATGTACACTGAGCCTCCCAGAGGTGATTTTATTATTTTTTTGGACAGGCCTTTGTAAAGTCAGCTTGATTATTTTTTCATTGTTTTTCTTACTATGGAAACCCTGAGTGTATTGTTCTCTCAGATAACTTTTTCATCATGTTTTCCACAGAACTTCATTAAAATACTCTGTATTAAAAAAAAAAATTCTTCTAGTAAGCATTGCAAATTGAATAGGATTTTGTAGATTCAGGCTCAGATTTGTTGTTTAGAGAAATAGGTGTTGAAATTGGGCACTGAAATGTTGACTTTTGGTTCTTAATGGTATTTTCTGTGTTGTGTTATATTATCAGATAAGTTAAATTTACTTACAGAACTCATGTGTAATGTAATTCACAGCATCAATGCCTTCTCTTCTTGTCACTCTGCCCTTTGGTCAGTAGGCTGGGGATGGGCAAGAGGTTGGGAGGGGACACAGCCAGGACAACTGACCCAGACTGATCAAAGAGATAGTTCATACCATATAATAATATGTTCAACAACCAATAAAAGTAGAGGTGGAGGAAGGAATGGGATCTTTGGCTTCTAGGATGGCCATTGCTTGTGTACTGACTAGGGAATGTAGAAAGGGATGTCATTTGCATCACTCCCTCCCTGCCTCCTCCAGATTAAACTGTTCTTATCTCTACCCACAAGTTTTCTTGCTTTTGTTCTTCCTGGTCTCTTTGTTCTCCCATTGTGGAGGCAGGGTGAGAGAGCAAATGGCCACATGACTGCTGACCTAGGGCCAACCTGCCTCAATAGATTTCTCTCTTTATCTTGATATAACTTTTAACATTGCATGCCTTGTGAGTAATGTTGAGTGCCTTCATTCCACCACTCCTGAAGACTGCAGTGTAGGAAATTGCAATGTTCTTCAACAAAAGCCTAGGTTGTTGCACATTTAGTGTTCCTTTTAGTAACTTCATTCTCTGCCCAAATTGATTTATCTTGTAGAGCTTTTCCTAATTGCTGTCACATCCTTCCTGGTTTATGTCTCATTTTATTCTTATTCAGAGGTGTTAACATTTACAAGTGTCCATAAATACTGAAATGGAAAAAGACAGCAGGTCATTTTATCTCCTGTTTTGTTAATCACAAGGGAAAGGTTTGTGCAGTATAACTTTGAAGCATGGTAGTCATTATGTCAGGTCTAGTATTGTCATTAAACTAATGTGCAGACTATCCTGGAAACTTTGATACTAGCCAGTCTCTCTAACATTGGCATGAAACTACTGGTTGAAATACTGCAGACATAAGACAATTTGCAGGATTAAGTGCAGGAGCAATGGCTTTTCATACCCCGTACATCTCTCATTCCGATTCATGTGTGCTTTCAGAGTACTCAGCTCAGTCCTTTAACAAGCAGTAGAGTTAAGGCTACTTCCTATAAACAAGGTGAGAGATGGCAGTATGAAGTGCTCATGTATCTCTTCCCTGTCTGCACATTAATATTAAATGGGAGTTGAATTTTAAAAGATCATTGAGCAAGCTCTGTTTCCTCAATGGATTGTTCCCGGTGCTGATGCACAAGCAAGAATGGTAAAAGGTGTGCTGGAGCTGATCGTGTCAGTCCTGAAGACAGGTGAGTGTTACTACAGAGGCAGCTATCTTTGCTACTGGCTGGTACAGATGTATGGGGTGCACAGGAAAGCCTTTATCTTCAAAGATCTTAGTGTCATAAGTATGTCAGAAATGCTATTTCCGCAGTCATTCTGGAAGAAAATATATTGCCTGGAATATGCAGCAAGTGTAAATCTTGATAGTGTTTGAACAGCTTCTAAGCACCTAAAAATGTCCTGTATTCATTTATATTAACCCAAACAGATTAAAATCATACTTATCCTTGAGCTGGGGCCTGCTTCCAAAAGCTCTCATGCATATAAAGCATTTCCAGGGGAAGTCTCCTGCCACAGGTCACTGAGACACTACATCCTGTGATACAGCCTCTGAGGGAGCACTTTGGTGCTCAGGATCAAACAGGTCACACCAGACCTAGGGATTTTCTTCTGCTTTTTCCAAGCCCCCATTCCTCACCTGTAGCTGCACTGCTAAAGAACTACTGAGGTTGGCATGAAGAGCCAGAGTATCTCTGTAACTTCTGTAACAGCATCTGCCTCCAAGATTTCCAGGAGAGACACAAACTCTCAAATTGCAGCAAATCCCAGGTGTCCCAGGTTCCTCGTTCCAGACACGGCTGCAGGCTCTGTAACAGAGGCAGTGGGAAGCTGAGGCGGAATTCACCTTGACTTGGTTTTGATGCCATTGTGGAAATCCAGCAGGATCTTTGGTCACTGTGAAGTCCTGAGATACCTAAAGGTTTGGCTTATCTGTCAGACTCTTGGAGGTCTGCTAGGTGTGTAGGAATTACTGGGTTTCTGTGAGTGAGGACACTCACCCTTCACTTGAGCTTATTCGTGCAGGCAGGGAGGGCAGAGTGGGTTTCCTGGAGCTTCCTGGAAGGAGGAAAGATGCATTCTTGTTTCTGTTTCATAGTGACCTCAGGGGACATGAAGACCCTAGCAGTCTTAGGGCTTAGCCCTGTTGGGACATTATACTTTGCCTTCTAGCCTGAGCAGTAGAAAATCAAGATGTTCCCTCTCCAGGAAAAGCACAGGGTGGGAATTGCGTTAGCCACACTATGAGATTACTCTCCTCTCCCAGAGCTTCTAGTTAATATAATTCTTCTTCTTTTTATTTTTTTCTCTTGCTGAAACAAGTCTGCCTGTGTTAAACAACAGACCCTTTCCCTCGGTTTTAGCCAAAGGAGGAAGCCTTTGTCCCAATCTCCTGGCAGCTGGCCAAGACAGTCGGGCTGTGGGCCAGGAGAGGGTGAACTTTAAAGGAACAGTGTGTTGTTTCTGCTCTGGTAGCATTCTTCCTTCTTCAGCACTGCCTCAGCCCCTGGCTGCCTTAGTCACTCATTATACACAAAAGAACCTAAGGGCAAAAGAGACAATTTTCTCTTGACCGCCTGTAACTTGAAATAATAAGAAATAAAACCATTTGGGGGCTTTCAGTAGTCTATGTGCAGACATGGTTGAAAGAAAATCTTTTTAGAACTGGCAGCTTTCTCACAAGGGAGAAAAGAACCAATAGCACCTTTTTCCCCCCCATTTTAATAGTGGCTGTCATACAGTGCCATGCATCTTCCCAGTATTGCATCTCCTATCAGTTGTGATTTTACCTTAGCAGTGCATGAATTTTTTACTTGACATTACTTGCATCCTAGTTAGTATTTTTGCTTTCATTTTTCATTTCAGTAGTTGTATAAAGAAATAAGCAGTCATATGTATGCTCTTGGAAGACTTAGGCTTAAGTCTAAGAGGCTGCAGTTAGAATTAACAATTTTTAAGGCCATAGTCTCAACATTTTTTTTTTTAAATGTAGGATTATTTCCCATTCCTGCAAGGCCTGATACTACAGGGTGGTGACCACTAGGTTTGAACAGTAAAGAAGTGGAAAAGGTAGCAAATTGGGTGTTCAGACATCTTCCAAAAATTACATTTACACTGAGGTGTCTGAAAAGCAGTGACAAAGAGGCTTTTGCATGTGGTGCTTCTGACTTTGAAGCTGACACAAGCAAGACATTAGAAGCTTGCATCTGTGAAAGACTTAAATGGATCATTGGATCACTGAGCTTGGCTTCCTGTGTGCTCCAGGCCACAGAGTCTCTCTTCTGCATAGAGACCAGTATCTGGAGTTCATTAAGTTATCCAGTATTGATGCAAAATTTACAAGTGATAGCAAATCAGCTGTGTTTGTTTTGTACTAACTGCTTAAAAAAGCAGTGCCATGCTTCCAGTCCCCATTTGTCTGATTCCTGCTTCCAGCCCTTCAGTACCCGTAGTTTTCTCACCATGAAAATATGCAGATGCTATAAACAAGTCACCTCTCAATCATCTTTTTTTTTGGTAAGCTGACCAGAACAAATTTATCATCTTTCTCCAAAGTGTCCCTTCCAACCCCAGTGTTCATTCTGAGGCTGTTTTCATACTCACTCTGATTTAGGATGTGGTTACAAAACTGGATGCTATATGCCAGTGTTTCACTTACCCATACTATATATGGAAATAAAGATACCTCCACCTCTCTCCATCCCTCTTGGACATCTTCGCTTGCACAGCATGCCTCTTCATCATTTCCTTTTTGTGGACAAAAATCACAGATAGCAGCCTACCATGACTCGAAGTACAAAGGCAAGATGCCTGCTTTAGATTCTCAAGTCCTGGGCTATATCTCTGCAGATTTTCTGCATTACATACCTGTGGTGAAGCTTTTCCTGCTCGTAAGCGCTGCTGAAATTTGTCTCGGTCACTGAAACTCTCTCTTGTCTCTGCAATAAAGCAATAATGTTAGTATTGCATAACCTACTATGCAGCACTGTTCACAAGCAATCTGTAAGAACCTATTTTTAAATTGTGGTTTTGTCAGATCCAGATTTGACTGGATTCATTCAATAACCCTTAAACATCTATAAAAGATACATTAGAAATTGCATATGAGCTGCAACCATAGCAGTTCCTTCGGCAACTCAAACTAGACAATCCTGGCATTTCCTCTGCAGATGACTTTGGTTTTGGCACCTCCAACTCTGTCTAGTTCAACTTAAAAGTTGCTTAATGGCTATAAAAGTACCTGACCACATTCTCATAAGAATCTGCCTGTTCATTCTACCAGAGTGGGTTATTTTTCAACTTTTCTTTTTCTTCTGCATTAACCTACCTGAACTGGGAATGCAATATTAAAATGCACCAAAGAAAGGAGTCTCTTAGAAGAGATTTGTTATCTGATCTTATGTGAAATACAGCACATTTCCAGGGTGAGGGCAGCATCAGAGGCGATGTGTGGTGCAGGAAGTTTGGCTGAGGTGTCCCATGCAGCAGAAGATCCATGTTGTTGGATCCACAGCTCTGAACTGGCAGGAGAAAAGGCATGACACTGTGATGTTTCCAGGAGGAGAGTTAGAGATTTCATGATAAATACTTATTTATTCTGGAGTGGTAGCTGGAGAAAGTTATATATTGCTGAGTTTATTGTATGGCAAGTGTTTCATAATAGTGATATAATGCCTTTAACAGCTTAAGTAGTATGTAAGAGCATTTTTGAATGCGTATCGCTGTTGCATTGTCCAGCTGACAGCCAGACCAGTGCAGTGTTGACTTCTGCAGTATTTTCCAAATATATGCTACTTGCATAGTGTAGGAAGGTGTTTGTTATTTGTGGCCTTATCAGACCAAGGTACTTCTTACATTTATCACTTATCACTACCTTTTTTTTTATTTTTTCTTCCTTGCTGTGATTATATGTCATGCCTCATTGATGTTTACATCCTGGAACATTAGTAGTTGTTGGACTACACGTCATTCATATTATCTCTTAGAGCTCTTCCTGGCTAACCTCTCTTCAGGCATCCCTCAATTTTTCTCTGCCAGCATATCATTGTCAGAGCTTCCTGCATTTTGTCTGTGTTAATATAAGTAATGAAATTACGAGGTTAACAGAGAGACAGTTCTTTCCTGTGGTTTCTTTATTCATTGTAGCGGTAAGAAAGAAGAAGGAACATTGCTATCTCACCTAGTTCCATCTCTGTCACTGACAGCCATAATTTTAGTGTCCCTGCTAATTACAGTCTGGTGTATTTGCTTCCAAGATCCCTGTTTGTTAAATAATAGGACGTTCCATTTTCTAGGATTGCAGATCCCTGAAGTTTTGGGAGTTTCCATGACCTCTGGTGCACTTCTCTTTCCAAGAGATCCATACCTGACCTTTAGGAGATAGGAAATGGCTGTGTGCCACTGTGTGAGAGTTCTCATAATCCCCTGGAGATGGGACTTGTTCCATGGCAGCAAAGCAGCACAGTAATACAGGACAGAAGTGCTAAAACAAAGCAAGCATTGCTGTGAGCCTGGCATAACTCCCCAGTATGCACGTGATGGTCTAATCTTTTTCTACATGTTGTTGCAACTTACACCATATTTTGTTGGTGTGAATAACTGAGAGGAGAGTAAAGTAGTGGTGAAGAGGTTAGTAACTGGGATTCATAATATTTCAGATAAAGTTGGTAGATGCTGTGGGACAAATTGCTACTTAACTTTTCCATCAGTTTTGATTTTTAATATATTTCTGCCTGGTGGGTATCTCTGTTAGGTTTTCTCCAAGGTCCCTGCTTTCCATTATCAAACATGAGCCCAAGCAAGGTGCTCCATTGTGGAGTGTGGCTGCAGCCATCCCTCCTCCAGCTCGGATCCAGGGACCTGCCCTGGACCAAGACTCCTGAGCAGCAGTAAGCCCTGTGGCCCTTGGGAAGACATGCAAGCCCAGCACATCAGTGTCTCATCAGTTCTCCCCAAACTGTCCTTTTCCAGATATCCTTCAAGAGCCAGGATAAAAATTTTGAGTTTGAAAAGCAAATCACTTGTACTGGAATGTTCTTTGCTAAGCTGCAGCTCAGTATCCTGGGGGAGATCATTTCTAGCATAGCCGTAAGAGCCCTGGTTGGCGCTGCAGCAATGAGAGGCACATCAAGCAGAGACCCTCGCCCCTTTGTACGTCATGTCTAACCACAGTGACATACATGTATTTCCGTTTAAAACTCTGGAGAAGTAGGTATGTGCTGTAGCTCAGCTGTATACGATTGAAATGTGGCGCCTCCCTGTGTGGTAGCAGGAAATGAGTTTGCTGTATCTGTGGCAGCCGTTGTGCTCTCACGGCCGTGAGAGCAGCGCAGCTCGGTATGGTGTTCTTGCACCGCAGCATGAGCCCAGCAAGCCCACGGCTCTCCTGGCCTGCAGCCACCCTGAGCTGCCTCCATCCTGGCTCACCTCTTCCACATGGGCCCCCCAGGCGTGCTGGGCTCCCTGAGGCTTCATCCAGGAGCAGCGCTGAGGAGCAGCCTCTGCACAGCACCCCCCAAAACAGGAGGACACTGGAGAGCACATCGTTCTGAAATGCTCTTCTGAGGTGGAGAATGCCTTTAAGATCGTTTTGTCTAAATATGGCAATTCAAGGTTTTTGGAGCCACAAGTTATAAAACTCACTTTTCCCTATGGTTTGGATTGCTGCAGTGAGTAATGTCCTTTTCTTAGTTTAAAAAAAAAAAAAAAGTGAGAGTGTGGAAAGTAACAGTAAACGCTCATCAACTGGTAACCCAAAAGAATTTAATTTTCTTCATTCCTATCTACATACCAGTTTAGTCTTAATTCAAGGTATGAGCAGGCTATACTGGGAGGTTGCATTACTGTATAGTACATTCTTCCAGCAATTTAAAAGAATGCCAAAGCAAACACATTTTAAAAAAAATGACCCTAAGAAGTAAATGGTATAGTTTGTTGCCCTCCAAAAAAGGTCTCAAAGGTCATAAAATGGGGGTCCTTTGGTGGGCCAGCTGGGTTTATGTAGCATATGCAGATTGGTATTTTGGCTGTAAGCCAGATGTAATTTTCCATTTTGCTTCTATGATGGGAAGAGGTGGTTGAGGTGACTTCAAGGGGTAGTTTTGTGATTTCATCCATATTTGTATTAGAGAGCCTTTTAAGAGTATTTGAGATTAAAACACAGCCTAAATAAAGTTCAAGTACAAAAAAAAGCAGAGTTCCCTTGTTTTATCAAAAGGCTGAGCCTGCAGCCAGGCACAGACCCAACTCACACCATCCAACAACTCACAGCTCTTCATGCTCTGCAGTTCTGATGATTGTGCTGCAAGGCACACATACAGGAGCCAGAAAATTTACACTGCCCCTGCAGCCTTCCGGAGTGTGGGTGTTTCTGTCTGTTCGTATGTGTAC
Source organism: Lanius collurio (assembly GCA_020086605.1). Lineage (NCBI taxonomy): Eukaryota > Metazoa > Chordata > Aves > Passeriformes > Laniidae > Lanius > Lanius collurio. The sequence continues at coordinate 16,245 of JACBWW010000193.1, read as the reverse complement.
TTCTGTAGACATAGGAGTGTGCATAGAGCAGAGAATGGCACACATCCAGAACCCCCTGTGCTATTGCAGCAGCAAATTCAGAGGAGGAGTGTATTGTGCAGTGAGGGTGGCATGGAGCACTGGGCTGCTCCCTGCCTGGCACACCACCAGGACATTGCCTTTGGCCGCTCCTGCCCCCATAGACTGCCCCCCAAAGAAAACAGTCTCGTGCTTTTCACCTTGTCATCGTTGGCAGCGCTCCTGGGCTAAGCACAAGTGCCTCTCTCTGCTGGGAGAAGCAGCCACCAAAGGGAGCCGGAGCTGTGAAAGTGGCTTTCCCCACTTAGAGTCCTGGAGGGACTGTATAAGTAAAGAGCTTTTTCCAGTGAGCTAAATGGAGTTTTCTGTAACAGAAATAACTTACATAAAATAAAAACGAAGTTGGCAAGCGGTATAAAGGCTTAAGCTAATAAATGCAATATTTAGTAGTGTATATTTGCTGCTGAATTTGTAAAGAAAACCAGACTGCAAAGCTGGCAGGAGCTGTCAGCTAAGCACAAGAAAGAGGAATGTCTTGAGGTGCTCAATAATCATAAGAAACTTTTCTTCTCACCTGGGGACAGATTAAGTGCAGGGGCCTTCCTAGAGTGTAGTCATCTCATAGCCATCAATGGCAATTTGAAGATAACTTGTTCAAGTTGACTGGAAATTTACCAAGATGAGACATTCATTAGTCTATTCTGGTCTCTGAGTAAAGGTGGTGCAGAAGAGAATAAGCTCTTGGGGAACCCAGGTATTTTCACCAAAAATACTTCACACTATTCACTAACTACAGGCCCCGCTTTGTATGCTAATATCTGTTTTAAATTCAGGCATTTCCTGATCCTTCCTCTACACTTTTTTCTTAACTAAATAGCATGTTAAAAATTGCATCTTTCTTTCTGGTTTTGTATATTTTAGTCATTTCACTACTATCTAAATAAACTGAGCAAAATGATAAACAGTCAGTAAATATGCAGCATGTTTCAGCATACATCACTGTAACTAAAGAACAGAGAACTCTGTGTAATCAGTTGTTTAATCACTTAGATATATGAGTAGAGACAGATTTCCATGTAAAGAACTACTAACTTTGGTGTAAAAGTTCCATTTAATTACACAGTAGTATATTTTAATAGTTACCAACTAAGAAAAACCATTCTTCCTTTAGAGAAAGAATTAAAAGTATAGATGCAAAGTAAAATTAATGCTTTAAATACTTTTTTGGGGGATTTAGAACAATGTTGCATTGGGTAAGCTACTTAACCTATCTTCTCTTTGTATCGTTCTTCCTACATTTCAAATTACTCTGCTGGAGTTGATAAGCACAACTGACTATTTCAGATAGAGTTATTTCAGATACAGCTTTTTTCTTCTGCATCAGATAGGTGTGACACAATGAAGTCCAGTGAATAAGAGAATGTTCAGCCCAAAGCATTTGTCTCATGTAGTGTTATTAAAATGTTCCTTGTTTTCCTTTACTCTGAAGGAGAAAAATGTGTGTCCACAGACTGAAAATCAAATTTGTTTACAAGTGTTGATACTGTCAGCTCTATGAATATTAATCTTTTAAAATTTAAAGAAGGCAGTTCATGTTCACTGCTGTTCTCTGCCCATCTGTTGTACTTTTCAAGATTTAAAATCTTTTACCAGCTTTTTGTCTGAAGATCATTGCTGTTCTGCTTGCTAGATGGACTTACTCATATTTTATTACCTCTTGGGACAAAAGGGTTTTTCTTTGTTTAAAATTCCTCTCTTCCCTAAAAAGCTCGTCTTGATTATTTCTCTTGGATAAACATACTGCTTGTGGGATCCCAAGAACAACTTACTTTTCCTGATAGGAACCATCGCCTCATCCCTTAGCTTTAAGTGTAAGCAATTATGAAAACATGTTTCTCTAGAGATGTTAAGCATATGTTAAGCTTTGCTTCAGAAGCAGGTGGGTGCTTCAGAAGCCCTCCATTGGTTCTGCTCTTGTGAACAGAACTCTGCCCATGGTAAAATCACATTTTGATTCAAGGACTCCCTCTGGAATTGACGGTGGTTGCTGCCACTGGAAGCCAGTTGGAAACATGAAACGTTCTTTGTTGTCTGCTTCCTCCATGTAAGCTTTTTCTTTGCCATCCTTCCTGACCTGGCCCTTTTGAATACTTCTGACTTGGAAGAACTGCTGTTACAATAAGATATAGGTTCTCATGTTAAATACTTAGGATGAAAATACTTAGGATGCTCAGGCAGCCTATTGCCATGTAGAAAAGAGTAAAATGATTGCCTTCAGAGTTTGCTTTACACCTCATTCAAATACATTCATCTCCAGTGGTAGACTCATCTGTTGAGAGAGAAGGCAGAGACAATTCAGTATTTTTGCTAGTAACTATTTCTTTATCAGCAATAAAAGGTTTGTATTTCAGTTTACCAAACCAAAAGTTGTCAGGTGAACAAAAAAGTAGTGAAATCTTGCAGGCCGTGCAAGGAAGATGAGTCTAGTTCCATTAACAGGTATAACAGGACAGGAAAGTTATAACAGGCGGAGTTGATCCTGAGGTGTCATGCGGTGTTGCCAACAATCCTTTGGTGCTACCGAAGGATTCAGGTTGACAAATGTCTGTTAACATTTGAACTATGATAAAGCACAAATGAGACAGGTCACCATATGCCACATAGGAAATAATTGGTTAGTTATGCACAGTGGTGTGCCTGACATAAAATTTCCGAAGCTAGGCAAGATTGTGGGTTTCTCTACATGTAGCTTATTCTCATAATTCATATGATGTGGTTTGCATTTTCACATAACCATTGACAATTAAGATCTTCAGTGACTGTGGACAAGCCAAATGACCTGTATGAACTAGCCATATTTACTCATGCAAGCCTGAATTCAAACATCTGTATTTTTTCATATCCTGTTAAAAGTAAATCCATTATTAAAGAGACAGCTTGAACTCATTTGTATCAGTAATGTAGTAGGGCCATGCCTTGATGTTTTATATTAAAAATTTACGTGTGGTCTCACTGGTCAGCACCCACCATGTTGCTTGTTGTTCTTTCTTTACAGAACATAGGAAACTTGGCAATCTGACTGTGACAGTAAAAAAGACCGTCCCCTCTCCAGAAGCAATACAGATCCTCTACCAACGCATGAGATATGAATATGAGTTTTATTACTATGTCAAAGAACAATTCCACCTGCTAAAGCGCAAGTTTGGACTGAAGTCTCATATCAGGAAACCACGTCCCAGACCTGAGTTCTTCATCCCTTCTCCCCTGGAAACTGAGGAACCAATAGATGATGAGGAAGAAGATGATGAAAAGTGGCTGGAGGATATCTATAAAAGGTGATGGATGGAAGAGCTATCCTTTCTCTTCCGATGATCCCTCCAGCTTTCTTAAGATTTTTTTTTAATTATTATTAAAAGTAATTCCTTAAGGAACTGAGTTAATGCGCAGCGGATTTGAAATGGAACGGAAGAGACCATTCCCACATGCTGGAGCCATTGGGAGTTACCTGATTTTGCAGGTTTGATTCATTATACAGTGTTGGCTCTATAGCATCCTTGCTATACCATAGTTCAAGAGAGAAGTACGTACCGTCTGTCACAAAATAACTTTTGGAATACACAGGAGTCCTTTGGGAACCTGCAAAATGCAGAAGAATAGATTAGCATTCTTGAAAAGTAACTTTTACAGATTCTTTTCTCTCTCTTCAGAAACAAGTCTTCGTGGCATAACACTGTGGCATTAACTACGAGCAAGTGAACTACAGGCAGTGAGCCATTTGGGAAGAGTGCTTCTTTTTGTCCAAAGCACACTGGTATCCCAGTGGTATGGTCGGAGCCATTGCTGTGTCTGCAAATCCAAGGATAAGAGGCTCAGAAAGGGGCTAGGTAACAGCTCCTCGAATCACCTATGCCGGAGGAGCTGCTATTCTGCCAAATCAATACTAGTGGGTGTAAGGCAAGTTACAGGAACCAGATTGTTTTTGGTAAACCCTTCTAGTTCGTAGAGTGGGGAAGGTTACCAGGTCGGTGAATGGCAACAACAAATTAAAAGTGCCAAGCAGAGCTTTGTTTCAGCAGTTGAGTATGTTTCTATTAGACTCTAAAGGAAAAGGGTATAATGTGGGGTTTATGTTTAAGAATGGTATTTTTAGATTTTTGTTATTCTTATGGGTCACAAATCCAAAGAGATACAGAAAAAGCTGCTCATTAAAAAAATCAGATGATCTGGAATTTCTATTAAGTACAACCTGTATTTCTGCAACTGCAGAATTTAGTTGTTCACATCTGAAGCTGAACACAGCTTCCCCACCATCACAAACATCAGACTCCTGCAATTAGCGTGCCTAGAAGGAAAATTAACAATATGAACATACACAGCTTCTCTAGTCGAAATATTTCAGAATCATCAAACAAATACAAGAAGATGTACTCTCTGAAACCAAAGCCGATTCAGTGATAGGTGATTAAGAGAGTCACTGTGAAAGCTGCCTTTTTTAGTCACTACAAATATTATTTGCTAACACTAGAAAGGGGATCGGTGGAAGCTGTGAGGGGAAAGAGAAGTAGCACCTGTATGTGAGGTGCTGTTGTTATTCAGGTGGGTGTCCCTGGGGTGGGGTTCCCTGTGACTTGTGTGGGATGCTGGCTGTTGGGCAGCCTGCCAGCACTGGTGGTGCAGAAGTGACAGACCTGCAGGCAGCCCTGGGCAGAGCTCTTTGGCCTTCTGCTTCACAGCAGAATAAAGGGGAGTTTGGGGTTTCGATGAGGCCTTGGCCTCTTATGTACCATTTTTGCCAGAAAAAGCTGGGCTAATAGAGAATAAAAGCAATAAATTCTGGTCCCTAGAGCACAGGAAAGAAGCAGGTACAAGATGTTGCAGTTGCTTGCCAGGATGAGGACAATCCACCTCTGTCTATCTCACATCCTTTCTCAAACATCTACCAGAAAATTTTTGGTTCCTGTTCCATGGCGGACATCTGCAAGGTCATCCTTTGGTTTGCTATAACAAGCAAAAGTTATTTTGTGATGGATGAAGCATATAAACTCGGGATCAGCTCAAATGGGCTTTCAAAAGGTTTTCCTTTCCATGAGCCTGCTGAGAGCCAATAAACATAATGGTCCATCTTCTTCACCGCTTAACTATACATAGAGAAAAAAATAAAGAAGAGTTAAGACAAGATGCTAACTTAGAGAAAATATTAGGAAGAAGATTCTGTTCTCATTATTCACATCCCAGGTTGGTGGTAGCAATGCACTACTGTGGGGGAGCACATTAAAGAAAGCTGAAAATGGCACGGATAGTAACTAACATTAGCTAAAATATGAATCTGCTGCATTGTATATTTTAAGTGGTTTCTATGAAATTACATTGAAAGAGTAATGATTAGTTTACACACTGTGGAGTTGTTATATTTTGGAAAGAAAACTAGTATTCCCATGTTTCTGAAATTCTGTTTGAATCCTTTTTCTGCCAATGTTTTAACAGAGTATAGTCACTTAACACATTCACCCTTTCCTCCAAGTTCACTGCCGCTTACAGTAAAGTCTGTTTCTATCTGTTTATTTAATGGTGTCTTCAGCCGTCACTACTTATAATCTAAATACAAAAGCTGCTTAATGATTTACTCGCTAGGTTTTAATATTGTTGTATTTTCGTAACAATCAACCTGGCCTCTCCTCCTCAAATGGCAATTCTTAAATTTATCTGGCACATAGCATCTAATATTCCTGGTCCTATGGCCTATTTCTCTGTCATGAGATATATTTTGCTTAACTTTTGAAAGGTACATTTTAAGCTGGTTAATCTTTGACTTATTTATTGAAACTTTTCATCACATTCCAAATTCTAGGTTGCTCAGGAAGAAGTTGATTTAAATAATTATATTTGGGTCTAATGAATATTACTTATTATTAAAAAAAAAAAAAAAAAAATCACTGTTTGTAAGCCTCTGGCCCATGACAGCTTTGTAGGACGTGCCATGCATGTACGTGGAGATCTTTGTGGGGGGGAAAAAGGTGGCTGTTCAACACTTAAGAAAATATGTGTACATTAGCTTAGCTATAAATGAAGCAACATATGTTTTGGAATGAAGTCTTCTTTAACTTATTCACTACTATCTCCTGAAATATCAATAAGCCATATGAGTCTTTATTTTTCAGTCCAGTGATGTTTGAAAATAAAACTTGCACATTTCTTCCTGGCGCCATAGTCCTCTTGCTTACACTAGTTTTCCTGCCTGGATACAGTGGCTGTGGGTAGGATGTTGGGGTTGCACCCAACAGAACAGGGTTGGATATGGCACAGGGCATCCTCTGAAAGTCGTACTTGAGCAGTGAGACTGGAGCAGGTTGCTCCTGGGATGTTGCATCTGCCAAGCTATCTGGAGGTGGGAGAGTGAAGTCAGAATTGTTTTACTCACCTGAGGTGTGCAATCAGTGCTTTGAAGTACATTGTCCAGTGTTCTGTGGCTGCCAAGTAGAAGTTTTATCCAGGAGAGAAACAACTTAGTCTCCATACACTGCATTTTTACTAGATATGGTATTTGATAGCCAGGCATAAAAGCTCCAGTAGTCAGAGTGATGTTACAATGCAAGTGAAATATCAGTGCTTTCACACTAAAGAGAGAATCAACTGTTGTTTAAATGCAGCATTCTGGAAAAAAAAATAAATTTTAGTCTTAAGTTTCAAGTGACAATGACAAATTGTGCCATTTTTTATTTCTGTTCAATTTACTTCTCTTCCACATAAATTTTGTTGGTGATGCAGGGCTAAGTCCAAGTATCTCAAGTGTTCCCTACTTGTATGTAGAGAAGTAGCTCAGCAGAACTGACAGTACATGAACCTGATGATGTATTTAAAGCATTCTAGTTTCTTTGCAATTCTTTTATCATTGGATCTTTGATGAATCATTTGAGTGTTATGATACAGAATTGTACATTGTATCATAAACACATGAGCAAAGCCACAAATTTTAAATGTTGGAAAACACGTCTGTGAGTTCAAGCCATGGAATTTTTCCTCCTTTCAATATTTGATACAATAAAATTGAATGTACAGGTACATTTTCTGACTAAAAAGGGAAACCACACTGCATGCCAGCTTTTGTCCTCTTATCAAATGAAAAAACATTGTCTGCCAAAGAATGAAATTCTACATTCTCTTTAAAAATAAAGACCTCTAATTCCCAGCTAAGAGTAATGGTACTCTGATCTTTCCCTCCGTTCTAATGATGTTAGAACATTAGCCTAAAACAACACAGCAACATTTTTGAGAGCTAAAATACTATAATACAGTACCACAGCATTCCTTCTGTTTTATTTTTGAGGACTCGGCCTTTCTTGCAAGCAGTTCAGCTAACACATAGAACACTGTTGATCTCTGCCTGCATGAGCCCAGACCAGAGTAAAGAACTGAGTGTTGCTTCGTATAGACCTCCATATGCAGATTCCATGGGAAATACAAGGGTGTTACCAAGCCTTGGAAGTGCATGTCTACTGGCATTGGAATCACTGGAACCACTTTTGCAGGATCTGTTCCAAGGGAGGGTTTGCAAAATTAGGCTCTGCTTAAGTTCTCACAGGTATGGCAGGAAGGGTGCTGGGGGGTAACTCCGTAAGAAAGGGACACTGGAGGGTAAAAACATTTCCCTGCAGAATATTTAAAGCAAATGGGAAGGGATCTTAGTTTGAAGGCTGAAGGTTAAATTGCAACCAGCATAAATCAATTCCTGATGTCTCACAGCTGAGAAACAGTCATAAGTTTTCTTTGGTTTGCCTGGAAATGGCATTATGTGCCAAGCTGCAGCGTGCAGTGAATGTCAAATCTCAGTTGTAAGCTTTAGAAAATCTGTGTGTGTAATGAGAGCACCAGCACACTGTAATGGCTGTGTCTCAGCACTGATGTCTGACCCTGTCATCTTGGAAGAGCCTGCAGGAACATCGTTGTTGGGGCAGTAGGATGGGGGAAAGGAAACGTTTTCTGCAAATACAAATCTGGCTTTTCAGACACTGTAAGATGGCAAGATTTGACCACTGGTTTATTTAAATGCAGATTTAAAGTATAAACACATGGATTTCCTTTTCTGAGTGTGTAAAGGAAGAATGTGAGTTGGTTTTGTATTTAACTGATTGTGGCTGAAAGGGTAAGTTAATAACACTGCTGTCAGGCAGACACATAGGAGTGTGTTTTACGCAGACTTTTGTCATCTCTCTGTCCCCTTCTTTGGAGGCAATGGGCAAAAAAAAACCCCAAAAGAATTCAGCTGTACTGCAGGGCAATTGGCACTGTGAAAAGTAGAGATTAGCAGGAATACATGGAGGTGATGCTGTTCAGAGTTAAGATTAATGGTCTAAATACAAGGATGATATAGAGTAGCCAGCAAAAGTGGCATACAAGCTGCTCACTCTGTGGCTTGGACTTACCTGGAAAACTTGAGATGGTGCTTCAAAATCAAATGCTGCTTCACATTTGTGATTTGTACTGTTAGCAGGACAGTAATGATTTTTTTACTTTTTCTGTATCCTTTTAAATTGCCACTTCACCTCAGAAACTTGGCAGAGCATAAGCAGACAGCCTATTCCTGTATCTGATGTGCAGGAGCTCATCAGAGACATGGATTTGATCCTTCAGCAAACCTCTCTCCAAGTGCAAGTGACGAGCAGGGTGAAACAAATCCTTGGCAGTGTTGCTGCTAACAGGCAGAGTAATATTTAGTTACTGTGCCACAAGGGAAAGTATTTCTGTAGTTCTCCAGTTTACTACAGGGGACTTTGGATAACCTCGGGGGTCATGGCACCATTGTCAGGTAGCAAAAGCCAATGGCATGTCCCAGTGTTGAACTGATGATCACATCCAGGTTAGGTTCAGAAAAGAAACAGAGATGGTTACAGATCGTACCAGATACAAGAATGACAGTCCAGGGTATGGCTTCCCACAGCCCACAGGGATTTCTCTTCTTGGAGCCTCCTATCTAGCTTGTATGGTGGGAAGTTCAGGAAGTCAGCTGCAGTTAGTCTCTGACTTCTCAAAGAAGACAAGATTCTCGAGATCATGCTGGATAAATGTGTTAAAAGAAGCAGCAATGAGGCACCTGTGCTTCACAGAAGAGCTGTGAGCCTTTTCCATTTTCACTTTCTCCATGTTGTATTTGGCTGTATTTGCTGTATTTCCCGAGGTCAGTCTGTGTAGCCTATTTCTTCACTAACCATATTGTCTGAGCATCTTGGAAATGATTAATATGCTTATACTTTTGATCCACAGTGGAGGTAAAGAAGTGCTGTTATCCCCATTTCATACATTGGGAATGGATACAACAAGTGGGTAAGTGATATTCCAAATATCACACAATAAGGTTTGAAAAAGAGCTGATGATAATTTAGCCAAGTGTCTTAATTCTTGAACTTTCTTTTCTGCTGTAAGATCGGCCCTAGATTTCAGAAGGCAAAACAACCATGGAAAATTTTAGTTACTTGGAGTCTTTTCCTTAAAACTGGGAACACCTTTCAGTTAACTGACTAAATACAAATGATGTTTTAGCCCTTCAGCAGACCATTTATTTCCTTTTAGGACAAAGATTAATTCCAAGTTTTATCTATTCAGTTGCATAATAAACACCTGCAGAAATGGTATAGTTGTAAGGTGGCTTTATGTTTGGGAGCAGTGTTCCTGTAGCGGTTAAGAGCAGATAAGGAGATAGATGAAGTCTCATCTTGTAAATTTAGCCATTCGCAAGAATATGGTCACCTTTTCTCCTGCTATATATGGCAGTTGTAGCCTACCTGAAAAGTCATCAGATCTCTGTTCATGTATGTGGTCTAAGTTGTGTTTTTGTTTGGTTTTCCACAGTGATTAAAAACCCAGAAAAAGAAGCAATGCCTCACTGTTCAGCAAACACCATGGAGTGAAAAGACAGCTCTCACACAGCTTACCAAGTAGTTTTGTCTGATGTACTCATAAACCTGAACTTGTGATAGCTTCCCTGTCCTTCCCTTACCTGGACAGCACACATTGTTAAAGCTTTTGCCTGTGTTTTCTGGGAAGTGTCTTAAGGAAAGACTGCACAGATATGGACATAATGCTCTATCCAAGTGTCTGTGGAGGTGCACAAGCTGCTGAGTCTTGCTCTGAACTTTGGTACTGGGAGAAGGTTTTTGATTTTGAGCCCACCTTGCAGATGTCAGCTTCATTCCTGCTCCAGATCTAGTTTCTGTTCTGAGTATTAGGGCGGGTGCTGGCCTGTCTCTGTTGAAATAACTGAGGCTTAGCAATACCAAATCCGTCCCCTCTGGCTTTGGACCGGGAGGCTGAAATGCACTGGCAGGTAAGCCCGTCAGGGTGCAAAGAAGTCTCCATAGTGTCAGTCCTCCAATGTTAGCAGAAGCACTCGATGTCAGCAGCAGCCCTGGGGCTGATGTCTGAGTGGGGTGGGGGAAACGGAGACGGTTTCTCAATCATGGCGTGCCAGTGGGTACTTCTGCCAATCTCCCTTGGACAAGTTTCTGCTAGTCCTGTCAGCACTTGCTGTGGGAAAGAAACTTTTTTCCTTCACTTTTTGGACAGGAAGCTGGCAAAGAAAACCTAGCAGTGCTTCTCTTCCATAGAAACTACAGAGATCCAGGGGAGATGTCAGGGTGCAGAGGAAGGAAAGCAGCAGCCTCCTGCCTGCCCCACAGGGGCTGAGCTCCAAGCTCTTTCTCATCAGACCTAGGCAGGATGGTGCTGGTAGAGGAAAAGTGTTGCTCCTTGAAGCATGAAAACCCAGCTACTGACAATGGAGTTTCGTGTCAGAAATTTAGCCACGAAGGCTCCCTGGAGTGCCTCTGCACAGTTGTAGTTTTCCATCAGTGTTGTAATGGGGACAACATATTTTTGCCCCAAAGAACATGATTTGACCCATCAGAATGGTCTGGAAACTGAGCTTTCTAGTGACTCCACAATCCAGCCCTTGTCAGTCACACCACTTGGGTCTGTGCATGGGGCTCTTTGTGATAAACCTCACTGGAATTTGGAAAACATTCAGCAAATTTGACCTCTACTTTGTCTTATAAATATCAGTGTCAAGCAGCATCATGCATGCTTTATCACTCCAAAACAGGGAGACAGAGATGGAATTAGAATGCAGTCAGCTCTGATTTTCCAAAACAATATCTTCTGAGTTAAAAAAGCTTTTTGCTTCTCAAAAAGAAAATACAATGTCCTCTTTTTGTCCAGGGGCAAGAGCTTATTCTCAAACTTTCTTTAAATCATTGTGGACATGGACTGGTCAACCCAAAGGAGCTTAAAGTATTTTCATCTCTTGTAGGTAGAGCACTACATCAGCCAGCTCTGGCAAGGAAGGTGAGATGAGACCCAACCTATTTCTCTGTTCTTACCACAGGAAAGGGAACAGAGGCATCAGCAAAACCTTGGCCAAGAACAGCTCTGACCAAAGTTAAGACTAACTTCTCTACAAAATAGAAAAGTGAAAAATAGATAGCCAGGCTTACTGGGGCAATCAAGGGAAAACACATTTAGCTGCAGGTCAGCATCTTTTCCAAAAGCTGCTGCTCCTGCTAACATAAGAAGACCAGACCCTTTCTTCCCTTAAAAAAGGGGTGTGGTCCCACAGTGCCCTCTCCCTGGCGCCCTTGCAGAGCTGCCCAGGCCATGGGGCTGTGCTGGTGCTGTGGCAGGCAGCAGATGAGGACGCCTTGGGAGCCCTGCGCAGCTGGCGGCCCGGCCTGCTGCCGAAACACTGTGTGGCCCAGCCTAATTGCTTAAAGCTTTCCCCTCACCGCGAATGCTGGAGTGTAGTATTTATCTACTCTGCAAAACTTTTATGAGAATTGGTATGGTTTTGTAGAATTCCTGAATAACAGAGATCACAATAGCTGCAGTGGAGCCAGACTATGCAAACCCAAATGCCTGCACTGTTTGCCTTACATACAGTCTATGCAGGGAGGAGTTGTGCTCCTCTGCCCACCACCAATCCCTGCAGAAAGTGCCCCAGACCCCTCACAATCCAGCTGAGGTGCAACTGCTCAGTGCTTCCAGCACTTCGCCCTCCACCTCCCTCCTTCTCTTTCAGTCCCAGGCTCAGAAAGGAGCATGGGCACCATTGGAAGACAGCTGAATGTAGCTCTCTAAACCATCTGGGGACTTTGCACTAGTTGTCGGAAATAAAAAGGAGGTCCTGAGAATTTCCCTAGGGAAATGTTCCATGAGAAAAACTTCGTTGCAATCTTACCGGATAGAGATCTGGGAAAAGTAATTTGAAACAGGATAAGTAATCCCCACCTTCTTCAAAATAGCCCTTCAGGTTTTGGCCAGCCCTTATGTACTGTGAAGCCAACATGTCATATTGTTGAAGACTCCTCTTATCAGCAATATTTAAGATCAAATAGTAATTACAAATAGTAATGATAATAATGTTGTGTTTATTTCCCAGTGTTAATGTTCAATCAAAACAGTAGATTCTGAAAAAAAATGATGCTTTGCACGCAGAGGAAGCCTTGTGCAAGAAGGGGATGAGTGGAGGTTAAACTGTGGAAGCCTCTTGCTGAGGTGGCCTAGACTGCAGTACTCAATGCCTGAAAACAGCCAGCATTCCCTTCGTCCTTCCTCTCCAGTGCATGCCACTCATTTCAGTTTAGATGAAACAGAAATAATTACCAAGCCAAACCAAACCCAAGTATCCATTGTTTTTTCCAGCCTGTCCCTCCAAAAGTAGTTTGCTTTAGCCCAGTGAATCAAAAGGTATTACTCCTTTACTCATCATCCCCATTTGCATTGGTCAAGGTGGGATCTGGCAGAGAAACGGCGTGGACAAGCCCAGAACCTTGCACCAGCACTTGGCAGCTCATTCTTGGGGAAGGCAGCTCATTCTTGGGGAAGCACTGCATCAACAGTTGGGACTGCAGGCTTGGAGATGGTTAAAAGGTGATTTTGTTCAGGGCCAGTGGAGCTTGCATGAAAGTGCCTCCATAAAGGGGACCACAATCTGAAACAAGCAAGGGGAGCAAAACCAGCCTGGCACACGCAGCAATGGCAAGTTCACACCCTAGCACTGCAGTGACACAGTCAGCATGTGTTTGGTTTGTGCACTGTATAGGAACATAAACATGTATATGTGCATCGCTTCAAAACACTGTGGCCCTCTAGAACTCCACAGGGGGGTTAGAACAAAAGAGAGAAGGGTTTTGCTTCTAAAAGGTTTAAGAGAAGTTTAGGGACCAGAGCAGAGAGACCAAAAGAGAAGTGATATGCATGGCGGGGTATAAGGCACAGAACCCTGTACAAGAGGGGTGGAGGAAAGCTGCTTCTGGTGCAGGTATTGGGCAGCTGGATATCCATAAGGGAGCTGGCAGAAAGGCCAGTCACAACCTCTGGCTCCACTCTCCCTGCCCCTGATGGTGAGGGCACACTTTGTGAAAAGCCCACACCTGATAAAAGACAGGAGCATACAGCAGCCAGGACAAGAGTCAGCCTGGGCCCAGATGAAGTGATGGATCCAGGTGAAACTGCTTAATAACCCTGGCAGTCACGGGCTTTCAGGTGCTGGAGCCAGTCTGAGAGGAAGTGAGTAGAGATGGAATGTGTTCGTCCTTTTTCGTTCTTGTCATCAAAGGTCAGTGCTGATGTAAATCAATTAATACTGCACATTTTTAAAAGGAAGCAAGGCTACCTAAAATACTGATTTAAGTTTTCTTCTAGCAAGCTACCAATATCAGCTTTGTTTAAATGTTTTCTTTACCTCTCTATTTCAACTTTGGGCCCTCTGCTTCTCAACAAAAAGTGCTAAAGTCAAGGGAGGCTCTGGACTGATACACTTTTGTCAGAGGAAGGGTTTTTCCTCCTGCTGCTGTGGTCCCTTGTTCCCATACCTCGTGGGTCTCTGCATTTCCATTGCAGAGCCTGTGCTCCGCAAAAATGCACCGCAAGCTTTCAAAGAATGCATCTGTTTATATTACCTCCCCTGGCCCAACATCCTGTTTTGGGAAAAATAGCTTTTATAATGAGAAGCAGGGGAAACCGAACAAATGGTTCTTCATGCGAGAGGTGAAGGTCTTCCTCTCCCCCAGAGCTTTTGGGGTGGAGTCTATTTTTTCCCTGGACTTCCTGCCGTGGAGGAAAGAGCCGATGTCCTCAGCCGTGCTCTCCGGGCAGATGCCCCCTGCCCGCTGCGGCACAGCCGGCGGGGCGAAGCTGCCGGGGGGGCGATGCCGGCTCCCAGCGGGCTTAGCCCGTGCCCGGAGCCGGGCGGGCACTAGAGGGAGCCGCGGCCGCGGCCATCCCCGCCCGGCCCCGGCCATCCCCGCCCGGCCCCAGCAGGGGCAGGCGGAGCAGCGCCGGGAGCGCTCCCGCTAGGGAACAGCGCCCGGGGCTCGCTGTCGGCGCTGGCTCCTGCGGGGCAGCGGGAGGAGCGGCCGGGTGCCAGAGGAAGGGAACTGCCCCGGAGAGCCGAGACGGAGCCGGGCAGCCGAACGAGTGGTTCTGGCTGGCAGCGAGCGCTCAGGCACCGAGGAATGCAAGAGATTACAGGCGGGAGGTGGTGTGAGATGTGGCGGGATATTATAGAAGATGAAAACCAGGGAGTGGCCCCGTCTCGAGATCTGGGCAAAGGCCAGGTGCGCTGGAGAGAGGAAACGCACTGCTGAGTACTGAAATGATAATATACAGCTTGCTTTCAAAAGCCAACCAAAGAAACTGAGGCTGTGAAAAGGTTTTTCAAGCTGGGGCTGTAACAACTTTGATGGACAAACATCGAACCTACAAAACCATATTCCCATTGACTTTTGGCAGTGGGAAGAACAAATTAAACTTCCACACAGATGGTACTTTTCTTCTGGTGACATCCAAAAAAAGATGAATAGCCCAAACCTTATCACTCTCTTGAGAAATCATTCACTATCATAATCCCATTTTTGCTGGGCACTTTTAGAAGCAGTGACGTACCCAGTCTTCACTTCAAGAGTGGGAACCTGGATCTCTTCCTTCACTTGAGACAGGAGCCTTCCCCCATATTTTCCCCCTTTCCCATTACCTCTCCTCCAGCAGCACCTCAAGGGGTATGTGCAGTTTTCATTAGGTGAACTTGCCTGTTCGCTATTTTCGTCCAGACAGAACATAGATTCTGGGACATGGGCACAGAGAGAGATTAGGTGGTTTAAATCTTATGCCTAGGGCCCCTCTCCAAGGAAAAGCTGTTGCTAACTTACAGCTGTCTCGTGCTCTCTGTGGAATGAGAGGGAAGTCCATTCAGTCCAGTGAAAATAAACCCACCATCATAGCTGGCATTCTCGTTGGTAGTCTCAGTGCAGAGGCCAAGGATTTGAGAGTTGTGACACATGAGGCAGCTCACTCCTAAAGAGCTTGATCTGGGCTGAAACGTGTCATCAGAAAAGTATGAGGAGCCTTGTGCTCCTGCTGTCAATACAGTACTTGCCCTCTTCACACGGACCGGCTTTCTTTTTCTGTCCTGCCAGCCTGGCACACGGCATGGGTACCCTTTACTGTACATTCACTTTAAAGGAGAAGGACACACAGTTTCCTCTCTCTAGGCTCCAGGACTCAACCATCAATCCTGTAGCTTCTATTTTGCCTTCACCATTTGTCCTTCTCTCCTTCTGAATAAAAGGTGGTGTCCTATCTTCCTGCTGCCTGGCAGACACCCCATCATCTCCTCTGCCTGCTAACCCTCCTCTCTTGTTGCCCAGCTCCTCCTGGGCATGAGGCTGAGTGCCCAGGTGGTACCTGGGTACAGTGGCACATGGCTGGGCAGGCTGTCAAGTGGATGAGCAGTTGTTAGGAACAGTTCCAGGATCACGGCAGCAGGTCCAGTGTAGCTGTGTACATGCTCTGCCATTGTCACCCTTTCCCTCCCAGTGGGGATCAGGAGTGAGTCGAGGGCTGTGCAAGAGGCTGTCATGGGCAAGAAGTGCTAACTATAATAAGGCTATTTATCATATGATATGAGAAAGCTGAAGCTTTCATCATAGAGACCTGGCAGTTTTGTCTTTGCTGTTTTATCAACAGGTCTGAGAGTTTATACAGGCTTCTCATAAGGATTGAAGTCTCTCTTGAAGTGGGTTTCATAATCTTCCTGACTTAGTTCATTTAATATGCTAAACATAAATGTAGCATGCAGCAGACAGGCTGGAACAGCTCTGTGAGGCAAGAAGGTGCAGCAAGTGAGAAGGACAGATGCAGTATAGGGATACACTAGCAGAAGAAGCTGAAATGCAAAGCAAA
>JACBWW010000192.1:0-84254 GCA_020086605.1 Lanius collurio | reverse complement strand
TTAGCTAGAACCTGCCTATCTTTAGCCCTAGGCTTGGTCTTGCTAAGTGCCCAGAGTCACTTTGTGTAAGACTTACAGGTGCAAGGTGAATGATGTTAAGCTTCCTGCTTTCTCACTCTGTAGAGATCGGCACGCGTGGACACAGCGTGCACGCATCTGCAGTTTCATGAGAAGACAGACAGGAGGTTAAGTTTTAAAGGCCATATGGTGTGACTTTTCTTCCCTGAAGGCAAGGCAGAAGACAAAGCACATAGACTGTACACTGCCATAATAGTGATGTCTTCAGCCTCTTTTTGGACAATGCAATTAAATGTGTCTGATAATTTTAAACTTTTGATTTCTTCTTTTTTCTCTATCACAGTTTAGTATTCAGCTGCCTTCACAATCTTTGAGTCATGTAACCTTACTCCAGGGTTTGAGTCACATAACCTTTCTGCAGTGTCAGATTTTTTCTTTCCTTTTCCTTCAAAATAGCCAGTATCTTCCCATCTTTGTACCATTTCCATTTTAAAAACTGTAATAAACTTGCAAGGCCCTTTAATTTAATCAATAGCAAGTTATCATATGAGAAAACAATGGGGTTTTTTTCAGTTTTTCTGTCCAATTTTCCTTGGGTTGTATAAGTAGTACTCACTATTCCTTGACACTGTTCAGCACACCAGATGAAATAGTATTTGCTTTAGTTTTTAGTACAAGTTTTACTTTCTGACAATATTTCATGGAATCCCTGGTTAATATCTCTTAATGTGGCAGCTGAGAGAACATGGAAAAAATACTATAGACTTTTGTTGCATCACTAACAAATTATATACCTAGGAAAAGTTCTTCTTTTATACATTTTTCTTAGTAGACATTATTTTGTACAAAAAAAGCTGCCAAATTGTTCTTGGACAGTGATACTTGTGAGCATATGATCATTATTTTGGAAAAAAAAATATAAATGTATATAAAACAATGGTTAGTAGAAAAATGCAGTTTTGCTAGACATATATTTTTGTATTATTTCCAAAATTATCATTTATAGATGCATGATCAAATAGATCTTGATACTGCATCTCAAAATTTCTTAATGTGAAACAAGATCCCTTCAACAAATCCACTTACATAGCTGTACCACATGTCAGCATAAAGACTTGATGGAAATGCACTGACACAGGGAGGTTTCATGGTTTCACTATATTCATATATTTTATGAAAATAAAGATAAAAAGATGTAAGCAATCCATTAGCTTCTCATTGTTATTACCTTAAATCCTGAACCAAAAAACAATTTATATAAGTGATCACCTTTGTATTTATAAAAATGCCTCCTGAATTCAATGAACCTAGTCATTTTTAAGGGCTTGATAGGAGGCTAGGAAAGCAAATCACAAAATCCAAATTCTCATCTGAAATGTAGTAGATAAGCAGCTCAAAATTCATCCCTCTTGCTAGTCCAAGTTTTAAGCTTTGCAAAGCATGTGGGGCCATCAGAAAGCCTTCCCGATTTCCTCATCCATAAGAAGCACAATCGGTGGTGCTGGTAATGATCCACAGGTTCCATCCTCAAACTAATAGCATAGAATTAAAAAATTCAGCTGTCACACATCCATAGAGGTGTTTTCCCCTGTGAACAAAAGCACCAAAACATTGGGCCTCATATTATTCTGTAAAAATCTGTGTGATATATAGGAGTTCAAAACCGATTAAAAAAGAGGTTCAAGACCCTGGTTCAAAATATAATACCATCATCACCCTAGGATTCTTTCAATTTTTTTTTTAGAGTTGCCAAGGATACAATTAAAAACAAAAACAAAACAAACAAAAATAAACAACAACAACAACAAAAAAAAACAAACAAAAAAACCCCCAACAACTAACAAAAAAAACCCCAACAACCAAAAAAAAAAAAAAAAAACCCAAACCTAAAACCAGAAATACATAAAGCAAAAAATACCTTTTTTTTTTTTTTAAACTCATGTATTTGTTACATGTCAGGACTTTGTTTTCTTTCCCCCTTAGGAGAATCAGGAAATAAAACAGAAATAAAAGAATCCTACATTTGTATGGGACAAATGCATCACACATTTTCAATACTGAATTATTTACCCCCAATTAAGATGTTGCTTGGTGTAAACTTTCTCTCCCTTCTTGTGACAGTTCATTCTGCTTGCAGCCAAGAGTACCTTCAATTGCTGCAACACAAAATTTGGCAATAAGATTATTAATGAAAATATTAAATCCGCCCCTAGCATTACTCTTAGCAAGTTTTACCAATAGTGTCCTTTAGGGAATATTTTCCTTTCTGTATAATAGTTTTTGCCAAATCGTTATTTATAAATCTTATATTAAATAATGTCTTTTCCACCTTAAATAATTTGTGTATGGCACCAAAACAGGTATGTTATTGAACTGTATTAAACCTACTTTACTTTCCTTTGAAAATTTGCTCTTAGTGAAATCAAACTATTCCAGAATCCTTCAAATGTCAACTACCCATGTGGTATTTTATCCTATTTTATTTTCCAATCTTCATTCATTTCTTTAGAATGTTTTCTATGATCTTGTATAATGCTGTGATGATATTTATAAGCTTATGATCAGGTGCTTTTCTTTTTTCTTCTTTATAATTATATGCAAGGTATTTGAAGATATTTTTGTTTCTGGTCATATGAAGTTTTCAGGAATTTGTCAAGACTGACTTGGGGAGCAAAACAAGACTAGAACAATGTACATCTTTGGCCTGTTGGCCTGTCAATATTCAAATACATTCTCTATGAGTGAATACTTACTCCACTTTCAGCCCTGGAATGTTTTCATACTCAGAAGTAAGGATAGGAGACAAATCCAACATCTTCTAAGAAATAGATCAAAAAAAATGATATAAAGCAAGCTATGTAAACACTTAAAAATTAATGTTGCCATCTTTTCATATTCACACTACAATGTGCTTCACACTGTCTTGAGATCTCTCTCAGGAACTTTATAATTTCTTTTTCAAAATAGACTTTCTACTCTCCTCTTTCTTGAGAAGCTGATTAGTATTTTAAATTTCACAGGTATTTTTGAAAGAAAAAATTCCAAAGTTCTCTTCTCGTGTAATTTAATTTGCAACACTGAATTGAAACGTGCACAAAGTAGTGAAGATATCTTATCCAAGGAGTTCAACAACCATCAGTTCTTGCCCTCTCCGCTAACTAATTTCAACACTCAGTAGATAAGCAAAGTGTTATAGTGTTACAATGACTATTTTGTATCTGATAGGATAAATCAGAAGTCTTAGAATAGGAAGTACATGCTCACTAATTTTATTCTGGAGATATTAGAATACACACCTGTTGAATCCTTAATTAGTGCTTTGACTGTAAAAAAATTGAATTTATTCCTCAAGTTAAAAAGTCACAGCTACCAAGGACAGGAGAAAGAAGTAATTTACAGAGGTGCAAGTAAAAGATAAGCAAATTTAAAGGAAATCTGTGAAAGAGAGGTTGAGGTGGGAAAAAACATGTTTTAGAACATCTAGAGACAGCCCCCAAAGCTGGCACTCTGACTTTTCAATGGACGTTATTCAGACAGACTTTCATAATACAAACATCACACACTGAGTTTAATGTGTGCTGGAAAACTAATATGTCTCACAGAATCATAATATAATAAAGTACTAGCCTATTCAATCATGTGTTATTTATTGTTCTCTGAGAAAGGAGCAGGGATTTATTTGTATTACTTCCATAATGTGTTTTTCCAATAACTCTATAAGGTTTTGTAGTGAGAATTCTTCACTTTGAAGTTGCTCTAACTTTACATTTTTACCAAAACTTTAGCAGAAGCTTGTCTTGCTTCTAGAGTCTGCTCTAACTCTAGATGAAGGCAATGAAACCTCACAGCTGCTACAACAGGAATGTGACAAATGTCACATGCAAGCCCTGATACTGTGTTTCAGAATTTACATTCTACAGCCCAGATTTAGGGCCAGTGATATTTATCAAAGCATAGCAGATTTGCTAAAATTTTACAGATTTACCAGCATGTTGTGACTTTGTAGTTCAAACATGAATTATATATATATAAGTTGCTTATCTCTAATCTTCTTCTTTCTTTTCCTGTCATTTAATTTTTGCTTAAGTATTAACAACAGAAATACCATATTACATAGAACATGAGCCCAAATCCTCTTAATTCCCTTGCCAAAACAGGGCTAAGTAATCAATTTATGTCAAACATTTAAAAGCCCTCTTAAATTCTAGTTCAAGCACAGCTGCTTTTTGTACTGAAAACTACAGACTCAAACGTTCACAAAAGAACATAATTTATCTTAATGATGTCATACTTGATGCATTACTCTACAGCACACAGGGGGCAGCAGTCCTGCTGCTGGCTGATATATAACTTCAGAGTCACACAGAATGCAGACCTGGAAAGCTGGAGAACAGACAGATAACAGGACAGGAAATTTTTCACAGGTCAGTGTCAATAAACTGGCTTGTGGTCTGAATCTCATACCTCCAGGTAGAACTATAATAAAGAGCACATAAAGCCTTCTGTTTTCTTACTGAGCACACAAAAGGGAAAACTAAAGAAATGTCAGTTAGATGAATTAAGAGAATAGCTATCTTTCAATATTTTTTTTGTTGGGTGTTTTTTGTTGTTTCATTTTGTTTTGTTTTTGTGTTGTTTTTTTGGGTATTTTGGTTTTTTTGCTAAAGGTAGAAATGCTATTAAGGAAAAAAAAAAAAGTGAAACTACAGCACATGGAAGAGGGAAGAGAAGAATAAGATACACCCAGCTGGCATAAATGAACATAAATGAAATTAAGTTGCCTGAACAGCAGGAAACACAATTTGTGCCAGAAACTGTCAGATTGATCTCATCTGTCTCTCAAACAAGGCTATCAATCACTGTCTCATCCCTGTCTTCAGCATGGTTTTTCTTACCTCCAGCTGGCTGTACTTCAGCAGTGGAGTCATGTTAGTTGAAATTCACTGTTTATCTTTCCTCATCTTTTGTTCTACAGAATTTCAGCTATTTCTGCCAACCCAGGAAAGATATTATTCTGCCTATTTAATTGAGCAATATGCAGATGCAGGGCAGGAATGGAGGCTGCATTGCCTAATGAACACAGACTTTGACTGATCCTCATTAAATCTGATTTTTATTTCTACCTCTGCAGTGGGCATTGAAAATCTATCCTTTATGTTTAGCTTTCCTCCAACTGCAAGATCTCTACTTCTATGCTGAAGCCTTCTTTATTGATAATGAATTTCTCTCTCACGATTTATATATTTTACATGTATTCATACATGTAATACTTACAGTAGTCAAAGGAGCAATATTCCATGCCATGTATTTTAGGTTTCTTTAATTTGGGAAGAGGCAAAGGATACTTCTTCAGAAAAAGAATGAAGAGTTTCATTACTGTGCATATGCATTCAATATGCACTTGCATGACTTCTCTCTGTTCAGAATCTTAAATTATTAGGGTATAATACAGGAGGCAGCATCAGGGATCACTGACATCCTTCTGATCTGTAAAGGAAGGCAAACAGAGCCCAGGGTGACAGCAAGGCAGGCAGGGCAGGGATCTCACTGACAAGGGCACAGTGACAAAGCAACCAGACAAGAAAGGAGCAGAGCAGTATCCAGGGTCAGCTATCTGGCTCGGCATTGCCAGGCAAATTCACAGTGATAATGCAAGTCTGAAGTCCATCCAGGGTGCTGCAGGTCAGTGCTCTGGCACAGATCTACAAGATATAGATAGATAGGAAGCAGAGGCATGGATGCAACACAGCTCAGGCAAGAACCACATCTGAGTAGCTCAGGGTAAACGCAGCTCTCCTGAATGAAAGGGGGGCCAGCACCCACCGCAGGGCTTCTCTTACAGCCTGGATGAAAGAATATCAGGGCCAGAGAGCTGCTCTGTTACAGCTGACCTTGAGCCCTCACTGCTAAGACTACAGATTGGATGGCATAATTCACTCAGGGCTGGATATTTGGTGGGTAAGAAATGTAGCTAAAGTCTACTTAAATTTGTTTCTGGAATATATTTAATTGCATAAGTATGTGATAAATTGTATTGAACAGTGTACACTAAAATATCTGGAAAAACTTGCATAGAAAGATTTAGATAAGCATTACTCAAATTACTACTAAAAAAGAATGGCAGACTGACTTCTCTTTTTCTGTTTGGAATACTCTTAAACCTGCTAAACGTTCATAGAGTTCTTTATGACACAGGGGGCAAACACTAAGACCTTCAAGATATTTCTTCACCAGATATACTTTAGAGAAAAAGATGTATTGATTCATACCCAGTTGGGGCTCAAGCCCAGAAGTCATTAGTAAATCAATTCAGGAAGATTACCTTTGAGTTTAATAGTAATTCCATGCATGAATGGTCTAAATGATCAGTCTGGCAAGATACTATGTTTGCTTACCATTTAGAAATTACTATGTGACTAACAGCTATAATCTAAGAACTAGCTCCAAAAGCTTTCTGCCAGTGTATCTAATACTTTAGTTGCCCTGATTAGACCATATGAATTTCTGGATTCTAAATTGCTATGCTTTTTTCTATGACTTAGACCTTTCAAAGATAATCCCCTTAAATTCAGAGCATGGATAATATTGACACATCATTTTTCAACCTGGTAGATTTTCTTAGAAATGCACTTCATCAGTGATCCAGGACAGCAGGACAATGACAACAGCAATGCTGCAAAAAAAAGACATATTGCTTACAGAAAGCACCTTCGCTATGCTTTGTTAGGTAATAACATTTGAGCTGAGGTAGAAATATTGTGAAATTCTCTGCTTTTTATGCATAGTAACTACTTCAAAATAAATCTTATCATTACTACTACTACTATGGTGTCAGAACCTCCTTTTGGAAAGTTGGAACTACCCACTAGAGCCTTCTTTCAGGTCTCAGATATCAGAACAATGACACCAGAGCAATGTACACCAAGGAAAATAATACAACTTTTTTGAGTGTAACTTTTAGGCTGATAGAAATTAATGAATAAAGAAACACTCAATATTATTGATATGATGTCTGAAACCAAGAGCCTGGAAGCTGGTCTTCTCTGATGTCAGTGGCTTATGATGATTATTGACTTATCTTTTTGATTTAAGTAAGACTATACCACTAATGCATTTTTCAGAACCTTTTCAATATTTGATCAAGGATAAGGTAGATTATACATCAAACCACTTGGAACAGCACAGTAAGATGCAAATGCTGGACAGAAACTCACTGAAAATTTTGATTGCTGTTAAAAAAGAGATTACAATAGTAATGATCAGATTTCCACTACTATATGGAAAATGCAGACTACATGTTTATCTGTTTTATGAGACTCTAATTAAGATGTCATCAATTATGAATAGACAGAAGATGTCAGAAATACACTCTTTTTTCTCCCCATCTACTCGGTGCATTTCTAGGGTTGCAATGAAAGACAGGATCTAACACAAAATTTAAACTTATGGCAGGAACAAAAACCTGGGAAAATAAATGCTAAATATATTTTAATGACTAAAAGTGCACTGTAGGATCACTTTAGTATCATGAACGTGGTATGACTCCTTGTGAGGGAAGAAAGTAGCTTTCACCAGTTTGAACAACCGTGAAAAAACGTACCGACAGTAATTTAACTTACACTGGTTTTTAGATAAGTTGTATCACATAGGTATAAACTGTCCTTTTTACAATCATGTGAAATAGCAGAATTAAATACATTCTTGGTATAGGCATTTCTCATGCTGAGTGATTTCACAAATGCTGCCATTTCAAGTCTGAGTTTTCCAGACTTTGCCTATTAAAATTGCTTCCTCATACACTGCAGACATGCAAGAAACTTTCATCCATGATTGAGAAGAAGTCTTAAGAACTTTTATTCAGCACAGTAGCCTAACTTAATTACTGAATGTGTATCTGTTCAGATGCAAATCACGGAGTTTTGCATTGCAAGTAAATAATTTTTAAAGTTATCAACCAATCTTCTTATACAGCAAAGTATCTTGAAATATGTTCATGACTCCTGCAAAGTGCAACTAATATTTTTCTATACTTCATGTTTTATCCACAATCATGGTAAAATAGTAACATGTAAATGTTACAATTCCTCTTTTGATATTTTCTCACCTAAAAACGGATGCAGTTTTTGACTTCCGCATTAAACACCACTTATTTTTTTCTGTTATTACTGTGTGCATGATAAAGCAAAGATGCAGAGTTATTACAGGACTGCACCAGGAATCTCACTGACCACTCCATTTACAGCATTATACAAACCAAATATAAAGAATAAAATATTTGAATGAAAAATGTCTGAGAACATCACCTATGGTGAAAATCTTCATATTTATGCAATGTAAAACTTCCCTAAGACTGAGTTGTCCATATTACAGTGATTGAAATTACTTCATTTTTGTATTTCTTGAGAGGAATGTAATGTTAAAGTAAGCATATAAAATATTAATCCCTGACAAAACAGCAATATTGTGACTCACTCTTAAAGAGTATTTAAGTCTCTCAAATTTCCTCTATCATTAATATATGAGAACATGTGGCTTGTATTTAAGCCAAGATAACAGATGGTTGGTCTAAACTTAATTAGTCAAGAAAAAGGCTTTACAACAATGTGTTTTCACACTATGATCCCTCTTGTCCATAAAAGTTGATGAAGCCTAATCCCAAAAATAACAAAGTCAGTGTGAGTGCTTCCACTGTATTATTCACAGATCATTCTCAGTTAAAAGTGCATTATTTGTCCTTTGTGCTTCTTTCTTGGCCATGTCCTTAGGCGTGCATCTAAAGGTAAGCACCAGCAGTTTCACAGACCATACCTAAATATCAGCATGCACAATCCCACAGAATCATTGGCGTGTCCTTACTGAACTGGAGTCTGGGGGGATCCATGGGTCTCAAGCTTATAATCTGCCTTTTGGCAAAACAGTTTAATGAGATAGCTCTGATGATGGTATACTGCAAAAACAATTTACATGCAAACTAGCATGCATATTTAAAATATGCTCTCATAAGCTTTGAAAGTTCTCAGACAATGCAGCTGCCTACCATACATTACTTTTACATGAACCTCAGTTTGATCCACATCATCCAGCTCTTTATCAAAATAAAACACCTTCAAAATCAACCTTCCAGAATGTCATACACATTAAACAGACAAGATCTCCACAATTTTATACAGAATTATGCCAAAAGTCAACAGATTATCCTACAGAAATTTACTGTATCAGAAAAAAAAGCTATTGAAGACAGTAAAAAATTAATTTGGTGTATCACTCTCTTTTTTGTTTGGTTTTTGAATAGGATTTCGTTATTTTAGCATTTACTACTTGCTTACCCATACTGGTATTTATTGTAGTGCATAGAATTTAACAGCATTGATAGAAGGAAGTATACCATGGGCATTTATTTATCTGAGTAAATACAGAAAAATAAAGTCAAAAAAGTGCTGTAAATTGAAAATGTAACCATAGCTTAACTCAGGCCTTCCAATTGATTTTAATGCACTGACTTTTCCTTTCACATATTTATCTATATAGTTTAATATTCAGTTGATTAACTTCTTTAAAATGTTATTTTTGCCAAGGCACAATTTTAAAGAACTGCTAGAATGATTGTCCTGGTTCATTTTATCACAAATTCAAATCCAGCATAACTATTAGGATCTTGAATTTTGACCACGGTGGCAAATTCCAGTGAAATCCAGCAGAAAGTTGTGCTATACTTTTAAACTCTCCAATGCTGTGTAGTTCAGTCTCCCACTGATGTAATTAAATAAGGATGAACAATAAAAAAAAACCAAAAAAAAAAACCCAAAAACCAACATAACACATTTTCCAAGCTGCTAATGAGTCAAAACTTGTACACTATTCATGAAGTACTAAAGCAATAATTCTCAGCAAAGTTTTGCAGTTCTGGGCTAAATGCAGAACTGTGGGTTATTCTCTTGTACTTTTCTATGAGCAAGAATTTACTTATTCAATATAAAAAAGGCCAGCTGTTTGAAAAACTATTCATAAAATAACAGATAATACTAATCTAATTTTCTAAGAAAATTTTTAGCACTGTCTCTACTCATTCCTGGGGTTTTGGTCCGATTTTGCCAAGATTGACATGCTTGCTTTTTAGAACCTTAACATGTCTCTAAATCGTGTGATTGATTAGGGGTTTTTTTCCTCTCATTTGTTTTTACAGAAATAATAATGGAGATGAGGGATTGCTCATGATAAGATTTTTCCAGGAGCGTGTGCCTGGCTATGTATTAAAGAAGGTAAAAGGCCCAGCTTATACTAGGAATACAAATCAAATTTGGTTACATTTTTCAGAAGAGTTTCTAATTGTTAACTTAATGTCCAGGAATGATGCAGCTATTATTTTCTTCTAAAGATAGGAGGCTTTACATGTTTTACATTGATAGAGAGTATTTTACATTAACTCCAGTACAGGACTTTGGGAATTTATGAAACTGATGGAGGCCTACTTAACTAAAAATCCAAACTATGCTAAACCATGACACACTTATTACTAGTCAGATATAATACTTATCCAAGTGGAATGAAAACACACAGATTTGAGCTGTCCCTGGAGGTATAGTCCTCATTTTGAAACACTATTAAAAAAATTCAGAATTCACCTTTTGAACTGGAAGCTCTCCAAAATCCTTGCATTTATTATTCATCTTTTTAAGGCAGAATTCTAGAAGCTGTTCAGTCTTTCTAGGGTTTGTTTCCGAGTGCTTTACTGTATCTCAATTGCCTTATTTATAACCTGAACTCTCACCTGTTAACAGGGGTTCTTTTCGGTAAATTTTCTGTTCCCAGAGAGTTACAACCCTGCCCTAGATTAAAGAAAATAAAAAGAGGAGAAAAGAAATGCCACAATATATTTTTTATGTTCTGTCCATTCACATTTGCTGCTTCTTTTTTATGTCTTTATAATCTTCTCATCTATCTTTCAGGTTTTCTTGCCCAAGCCTGAAAGTGGATTTACCACATGAACTTGGGAGTCTTGTAGAACTTTATTCATCAGCACTGACTACTATGGTGCATCTGATCAGACAAACAGTGCATTCTGCAGATTATTTCCTTCAAAGAGACATGCCATTGCTGCTCTCATTGCTTTTTCTGCTCTCTCCAAGTACCACTGATTTTGCTGTGCAGTCCAGTCAGCCTGAATTTTTTATTATTTTTTAAATCCCTAGACACTAGGTGTCTAACACAATATTTACTAAAGTGATGACGCTTTTTGTCTTACTAGTGTGTGGAGCAATTACAAAAGCATTCATTCCTTTTCCATAAAGACAACAAATCTTATTATTAATATCCTGACTATTAACAAGAAAAAATAAAGTTAACATCCCATCATGCTTCTTTCTGCATATAGATAAACCAGGTCTCTATGGTTTCATCTTTATACTCAGTAATTTATTTGCAACAAAGTAGTCCTCCGACAGTGGACTATTAAATAGATACCCATAGATGCCTAGTAGCCTTGTTAGATACTCCATTCAAACGGTTGTGCAACCTTTGACAGAATTCAAAGCTACAGTTTCTTGGAATTGTGCTTCATAATCACTAGGTTACTGAAACCAGCTGATAGTTTTACTGGGGTCTCATCAGAACATCTTGTGAAACATGGCTGATACATCTTTGGTGTTCACAGACCCTTCAGTTTGAATCCCTGTTCATAGGGATAGTTGCTTAAGAGGATTTTTTTTCCCAAATTTAGAGGAGTTTTGTTACTTGTGACTTTCAATAGTTCCTACCCGCAGTACTGAATGACTTTTACAAAGCATTTTAGAAAGTTAAATCAGAGTAAAAGCAAAAAGAAGTCTTTTTCACTAAGTTTTTTAATCTTCAAGTAGAAAGCTTCCAAGTCAATGGCAAGTTACTTTGAAGCCTCAGAAAGAATTTTTCCCCTTCTTCATTCACATCTGCATATAACTGAATACCCATGGTTCTCTTCTTCTTATTTTAAAAACTTGCTTAGAACTATCACTTAGTACCTACTAAGCTTTTTGTTACAGGTAGAAAGGCTTGAAATAAGTGAAAGGAGATACTCTCTTCTGAAGTGCAGGTGTGACAGATAAGTGCTACCAAAGTCCAGGACACCATGGCAGTGCTGCTCCTTGCTACCAGCCTGGATGCAGAGCTGTTTCCTAGAACTGGTCTCTCTTGTCTTTGGCCAAAGCTTGATGCAGTCTGTCACTGTCACCGGGTAAGCAAAGGTAAAGGTTTCATTATAAAGGTGACAGCTTGCTTAGCTGAGTTGTTGTCAAAGTTGTAATATTCTACAGGAGACATGAGGGTTTTATTGCTCTCTTCTCAAGCAACAATCTACAAAAAAACCCCTGATATAAGAGAAAAAACCTACAGTACCTATAGCACCATGTCAGAACTTTATAGAAGATCAACATCTTTGCATTTAGAAAACAAGAGAGGTTCCTCTCTTCCTAGAGATTCAGTAGCTGCAGAAGATCACAACTGAGGCATTTAACATAAATTAATTTCCTACTGTACAAATAATAACTGGAGCTCTATAAATTAAAGCATTCACAGCCTTGTGAGAATAGGTAGGGAAATACCTTCATAAAACCCTTCTCCATTTCATTAATCCCCTTGTAAGCCATCAGTTAAGCCTGCACTAAACAATCCCAGTAAACTACTTAATCCTGGGAAACTTGCCCACTTTTGAATAAAAAACACAGCTTAACAAAGTCTATAAGTCTATCATCATTATAATTCTTAAAGTACAATATAAATATTTAAAAGATAATTCTCTTAAATTCATTTCAAACATTTCTCCCACTTCTAAATCAATCTTTTTCCTCTCCATCACACTAGCATTTTCTTTTTGTAATGTCTTGGTTTTAAAGATGGAGCTCTTGCATTTTTAAAAAATAGCTTTTATTAGTGTTTTGGTTTTTTGGGCTTTTTGGCTTTTTTGGTTTTGTTTTTTTTTTGTTTAGTTTTTTGTTTGTTTGTTTGCTTGTTTGTTTTTTGTTTGTTTGGTTGGTTGGGTTTTTTAAGTTTTCAATTGAATTAGGAGTTTATAAAAATTGATAGATTCTCAAAATTTGAACTTTCTGGTAAATTGTGACAGCCACCCATACCAGGTATTATTTGCCCAATTTATTGTTCCTCTTTCATTCAGAATAAGGCATGAAGAAATCTTTGCAGTTCGAAAACACATGGAAGAAACAATACTGAAAGAACTATGACTCTCACAACTATCACTATACATATTTTAATACATCTAAATTCTTCATATTTAATAATAACTGGTTTAATATCACATGATATCATTTAAACCTCAGAAAATAATTGAAACTCCTAAAATCTCACATTCTATAAATAATAAGTAATTAATAAAAAAATTGTAATGTAAATGATAGCGCCAGATATTTTTCCTTATCTTTTTTTTTTTAATATTAGCATATAATTACTTTTAACTCTCATTGCTTCAATCATGAGGAAGGAAAACATTCCCTTAATCAGGGTAATGTGACAGAAAAATATGAATTCAGAAAGGGTATGTATAATTGAAAATTGTTTTATGTTTCAAAAAATTCAGTTTGTAACTTCTTCCATATTATCTTTGTCTATGCAATATTTTAAGGAAAACAAGGATGTACTAGATTTTATAATTGAGTAATTTAGTTGTCTTCTAACAACAAAATAGTTTCGTGTTTTGTAAAGCATTACCATTGTTATCATTCCTGTTAGTGGCTGGTCACAAATTGTATTTCCCAGGGCTCAATGTTGAGTCCAGTCCTGTTTAATGTCTTTATCAAAGGTCTGGATGAAGGGATTGAGTTCACCCTCACTAAATTCACAAACAACACTAAGCTGGGTGAGAGTCTTGAACTGTTGGAGGGTGGAAAGGCTCTACAGAGGGATCTGGAGAGGCTGAGACAGGTGGTATGAAGTTCAACAAGGCCAAGTGCTGGGTCCTGCACTTGGGTCAAAACAACCTCATGAGGAGTTACAGGCTGAGGACAGAGTGGCTGGGAAGCTGCCCAGCCACAAAGGACCTGAGAGTGCTGGTCAAAAGCTGGCTGAAGATGAGCCAGCAGTGTGTCCAGGTGGCCAAAAGGCCAATGGTATCCTGTCCTGTATGAGCAATAGTGTGGCCAGCAGGACCAGGGCAGTGATTCTGCCTCTGTATTTGGCACTGGTGAAGGCACACTTCAAACTCTGGGTATAGTTTTTGACCCCTCACTCCCAGAAGTTTGCTTGGCCTTTTCTCACAGGCAACTACAGACAAGAAAAGAGGAAATGGCCTCAAGCTGTGCCATGGGAAGTTCAAGTTTGACATCAGTAGGGGTTTTTCAAAGAAAGTTATTCATTGTCTGGGGAAGTGTTGGAGTTACCATCCTGGAAGAGTTCAAGAAACAATCGGACACAGCAGTTAGTGCTACGGTCTAATTGGCAAGGTGTTGATCAGTCAAGGGTTGAACACAATGAATTGCAAACTAAATGATTCTGTGATTTGTTCCTTTATGAAGAGTTCATTAAGATGTCTTCATTCCTGTCTTTCCTCACTCTGTCAGGATGACATGGTCCTACACACAGGATTATCTTAATATGTACTATTTTTCCCATGTTCACATTTTCTTGTGCATGGAGTTGGTTGTGCATGTCATTGCATAGATACTTTCTGAAGAGATAAAGATCAATATGGCTAATTTTCCTCATTTTCCAAGACTTAACCACAAATGCAGTGAAGAAAGATGTCTTTTCAGGTGGATATTGCGTAAATTTTTGTTGTACTCTTTTGCTTCTAGTGAAAAGAGTTCTGACCCAAAGCCCACTGATACATATCAAAGTACAAATTTAAATTTATCTAGAAATCTTTCTTTGAACTTGTTTTTTTTTTTCATTCACTAAAATTAAGGATGGTAAACTATAGTAAACAAACATGGAAAGGAAATTCATCAAGGTTAAAATGAAGCATGGAATTGTTTGACGATGTCAAAATTAACATTTTTCATCATTATTTGTGCATCTTTGTCTGTCTTTTTTTCTGAGTCTCAGTTCAGTGTCATCTGCAAAGTACTTGTCTTTACAACAAATCCAGGTTTGGCTCATCCATACCAGATTTATTAGCCTCCATTTCTTGTGTCTGACCATCACAGAGTGCCTCTGTACCTCCTTTTCTCTACCAATCGGAAATAGCTCCTCCTCAGTCACTTCATTCAAGATCCTCTTCTCTCTTAGTCAAACATCACAGAAGAAAAGACCAAGAAAAATGAAAATCCTCCTGTTTCTGATTTCTGAACCATTGTGGCCACTTCCCATTCCACTGGAATAATTTATTGAGGCAAGCATCTACATAAATTTTCATTGAGGCATTTGCTATGCAAATTTCTATGGACAGGTCATAACCAGGCTTATCTCTGTACAGAGTATCTACAGGATCTATATGGAGTACACAAGCCATGATTGTGCATGTATAAAGTGAAGTTTCTGGAGGTAGAAACTTTAGTACAAGTTTTGTAGAATAGCAGAATTCACCCCTCACTCCTAAATAAGACAGCTTTCTGGTTTTTGTGTTCATGCCACAAAGTCTTATGCATTTATTTAAAACTAAACAGAATATTCTTATCATCTTTCAGATGAAAAACAATGTGATTTCCTTAAACTAATTAGAAGAAACCTTTTGATCATTTCACTAAAACTTTCCAAAAAGCAAGCCTGAGGAAGAAAATTAGCCTTCAAATTCCACCCAAACAATTAAATTTTGTCAGTCTTGTAAAAAGCTTATAAACAACTGAAATACTTTTCCAATAAATCAGCTTTTTTTTTTTTTTTGGTTATAGGCAATCATTATAATTTTAATTAGATATATATATGATTTATATATCATATGTGCTGTATGTTTATGCTTTTTAAAATCCATCTAAGTGATCCTCTAATATATAAAGAACACCAGTGTTTTTCTTTGATCTTTCTTTGTAGTTGATTTCCTTCAAACACTGTGTCATCTTTATAATTTTAGTTTTACTGTTTATATAAAGTTTTAAATATTCAAAACAACATACAGAAAATTAGTGCTTTTTTTTAATATATACTAAGAGCCAAGTCTGCCATCATCTATTCTTTGATAAGGACATTAAGAAGGAAAGAATGTAAAAAGTTACCTATAGCATAACCACTGAATCTGTAAAGCAGATTTTACAAAGTTTCTGGGTACATTAACCAGCTCTGAAAACAAAACAGTTTTCAGTTTCTAGATGCCTTAGAAGGATACAATGCCTGAAAATTATCAAGGTATATGTTATTCACTGTAAGGAGTCGGGGAAAGAAACTTCTGCTATTTTACTAATTGCAAATCTTATTGCTACATGAATGAATGTGCATTAATGCTCTTTAATATTCTAAAGTGTGAAAATATCTCGATAAAATAAAGATTCAATCACCATATCAAAGAGAAGGCAATTTCTTGAGAAACTAGAAATGTAAGTTTAAATGCAAGGAGCATTCACTAAAATGGCACAGGCAAAAATTATGAAATAGCTTTTTATAACAGATTTACACTTGTGGTGGGTTGACCCTGGCTGGATGCCAGGTGTCCAGTAAAGCTCCTCCATCACACACCTCCTCAATGAGATAGGGAAGGGAAAATCTACGAGAAGGTTCCTGGATTGAGATAAGGACATGGGATATCACTTACTGATTACCATCACAGGCAAAACAGACTCATCTCGAGGAAATTAGGTTAATTTCCAATCAAAGCAGAGTAGGGTAATGAGACAAAGTCAAAAATCTTCCTCCATCTCTCTCTTCTTCCCTGACTCAACTCCCAAAGTATTTTCTCTGCAGCAGTGGTGCTGTGGGATGAGAAATGGGCATTATGAGTTCATCACACGTCTCTGCTGCACCTTCCTTCTCACGGAGAGGACTTGTCACTTCCTCCCCTGCACCAGCATGGACTCCCTTCCATGTGAGACAATCTTCCATGAACTTCTCCAATGGAGTCCTTCCTGTGGGTTCTTCATGAACTCTTTTAGTGTGGGTCCCTTCCACAAAGTGCAGTCCTTCAGGAACAGACTGCTCCTGTGTGGGTTCCCCATAAGTTTACAAATGCTGCCAGAAAATCTGCTCCAGCATGGATTTCCTTCTCTGTGGAGATAGAGGTCTTTCCAAGACCCTGCTACAGAGCAGGTTTCTCATTGTGACGAAGCCTCATTCAGGGAAATCTACCTGCTCCAGTGTGGGACCCTCCATGAGCTACAGTCAGACAGCCTGCCTCACCACTGTCTTCACCAGAGGATTCAGCTCCCACTCCTGGAGCACCTCCTCCTTCTGCACTGACCTGGGTGTCTGTAGAAATCTTCATCTCACAAGTTCTCACTCCTCTCTCCCAGATGCTGTTGTATAGGACTTTTTCCAACTTCTTAAATATTTTATCCCAGAGGTGCTCTCACTGCCACTGATGGACTCGGCTTTGGCCAATGCTGGATCTGTCGTGGATCCATCTGCCATTTTCTCTGTCAGGCAGGGGGGAAGCTTCTGACAGCTTCTGACAGAAGTCACCCCTGTAGCCCTGTCCTCCAATACCAAAACCTTGCCATGCAAAGGTAATCCAAGTACATAGTCTTTACTGTCTGTGGAAAAGTATATAAAAACACACTTTAGCAAAATACATCATACTCGTTTAATGTGGATCTGCCATCATTTTTCCATTTCATATTTTCAAAAGGGATCTAGGCTAATTGGATAGGAAAATGTTCCTGCTCTCTCACCAGAGCTTTTAGCGCCTTCAATAAATAGTCACTCTCTTGGAAAAATATTGATTTGTGCTGTAAAGCTCATTGTAGATCTTTTGCAATAGTTCATGTCAAGTCATTTTCTATGTTTATTATTTACTTCTAATAACATTGACAAACCCATTAGGTGCTGACAGTTCTACAGCTTTTCAGATGAGAAATCTTGGCCCTTTCTCATTGTAGGAAAAGGTTACAACACCCTTTAATGAGATTCATTTGATTTCTAATTAGCAACAAATGCAAAACTCAAGTACATTTGACAAAAAAAGAAACAAAGTCATTAACTTGGTCACCAGTATGTTAAAATAAAAGCTAGACAAAAACTTGAAAGATCAAAAAAAGACAGAATGCAAGATAGAGTGAAGTTTTTGGAAGAAGTCCCCTAAAAAGAAACAATTTCAGTACAACATTCAGGAAGGAAATAAGAGAAAGGAATAGTTCTTTCTAGTTATTGAACTTTAGGAATTGGTATTATTTTGACACAAAATGCATACCACTTTTACAAGGTATCCCAAGTTATCCATTTAAAATTTGAATACTGCCTTTGTAATTTGTGAATTAAAGTGCTAAATCACAGAGAAAAAAAAAAAAAAACACAAAAACAAAAACAGAGAATATGACATCAGATAAAAAGTGTAAGTTATTTTTTCTTGGTTTTGCCATTCATGCTTGAGGCTTAGTTCTGAGGCTTTGGTTTTATCTCTCCTATTTACATTTTTAAGCAGAAAAAATTTTTGTTATTTCAAATATTGTTAGATTTTGAAAAATTCCATGTAGTGAATCCCATAAAAATGCCTGAACAGCTTTACTCATGAAATTATTCCCATTGAAGGTGACAGCAAAATCCACCCACTTGAAATGGTTCGATGAACAGCTACCGTCACAAGGCTAAATAAGAACTACAAACAAAGCAAACAAGGATTTTTAGATATGCAATTACCCTTTGAAAATAAACTTTAGGAAAAAAAAAAAAAGTAGAATTATATTTACAATGCATACTGATGAACGTGTTTCTTTTTGGGGAAGAGGAAAAAAATAAAAGATCAAATATGTGATGGTTTTTAATTTAACCATCCCTCTGGGTCAAGGCTTGCTCATTTTACCATGAAGACAGATTTTCAAGATTCTCTTTGGTAAATCCCCATGCTGATACCTGCTAGGTATGATTTAAAGTCCTGCATCACAGACAGCAATAGTATGAACAGCTTACTAATAGAAAAGTAATTCTTAATCCACAATAGAAATATAGTGAAAACTTACAATATAGGCAAAGATTATTTGTTTGTTTTTCTAGTAACAGCAACAACAAACAGGAATATATAGTTTTTAATATTTTCAATAGGTTTAAATCAGGTATTAAAAACACAGCCTGCTAATAGAGTTTTGTATATAAAACTGTGCTGAAAGGAATGTTATGTTGCCCTGCTACCTGTATACCTTACTAGTAGTTAGCATACACTATTTGAGTTAATTTAAATTTTTATCTCAGTCACTTATTTTAAGATATGAGCATAAAAGTTCTTTTATCTGTTGTACTGTACTACAATTCTTCCACAAATACACAGAATTTATGGACTTTATGCTCTCTTATTATCCTTGTGTGTTCACACACTAAAGAGTACCAAAGGAATAATATAACTCAATAAGGTCCACAGCTCACACACACACAATTTCATCAACCCTAAGTGAACCATAAAGGTCCAAGAGTGACAATGCAAATCAGTCTTCCACATATACACAACACAGTGAGACAGCAATATTACAGGAATAGTTTTGCCTGGATACAGAAATTGTTTCAGATAATGAAAGTGTCACTAATGCAATATTGCAGGGGACTCTTCTACACGGTTCATCAGGTGGAATTGAGAAGAACTTAATGATCCATTTTTGCTCTCAGTACATTTCAAAATGCAGATTGACTTATTATGTTTCTTTTAAGGCAGCCAAGAAAAAAAAAATCCCAATATGTTTGCTGTTTCATGAGATGCTTATTTTCATATTCAACTGGAGGCAAAGCACACAGTCATCCACACAAGTAAATGTCTCTTAATCCTACAAAAGGCATAATCTCTTTATGCAATATGCTTCATAATTTTGATTTTATTATCGTCTTGAAATTCACAAAAAAGGAATACTTCAAGAAAATTTCATGGAATTTAGAAAATAAATGATTGGTTATCTTTATCAGGAAGAATTTATTCCAGAAAAATTGTACAATTGCATTATTACAGACAATATATGGGATTTAATTCTTATTTTTAACCCCAACCCAAAAGTTCCATTAAAGGTGCAGGATGTATTTGCTAAGAAAGCTGCTCAGGTCACTCAAAATACCCCAGTGATATAGTAACTACTTTCAGTGGGGAAAAAAAAAAAAAAAAAAGATCAAAGTTTATATCCTGAAGAACTGGCACAATTGTTATTTAATAGTAGGTGAAAAGCAATAACTTAAATGGGTAGGCTAAAATATACTGAAACCTCTTTCAGACCTTTTTTTTTTCTCATTGATATCTAATCTTGTTTATTTCTGATAATTCTGGTTTTAAAGCGAAGTATGACCAATTGCTTGCCTAAAATTCTTCTGTAGGATGCAGCTTGGTATTCTTTGTCCCATTATCACTTATTTTGGGTCATTGCTACTTATGAAGGAGAGGGAAAGACAGGAACTTGAAGCTGGAAGTTAAAAAGTGATTTGAAAAAAATCAGTACTGGGGCTTAATTTGGTCTGTTTTCACACTCAGTCCACGCTTCAAAACTCCTTCATAAATTTTCTTATGACTATTAAAATAAAAAATACCATTCTCAATCAGCTTTTCTGCCAATCTTGGCTTAAATCTCCTAAATATTACTTAACTTTAGGTGTGAGTGAGATCTGAAATTTAATCCCATATTTACAAAATGATGCATATCCAGCAGAACAGTCATGTGCCTTGGCTGACAAAGAGGCAGAAGAGTTTGTATAAAAATATACTATTGTGCAAATGCCAGACATCACTACTTGTACTTCTAGTACAGCCCTAAAACAATTTTAGAGGTTGCAGCCCTCTGTTCCTGGCTAAATGCTGCTACTTTCATTCCTCTGGTTCTTCATAAATGTGCCATTTGGACTGGCAGAGTGCAAAAACATTTTATTTTGAGATAGAAGGACAATGACATCCATGGCAGATAGAGGTCACAATATATTGCCTATAACAGAAATGAAGAATAATGGATAAGGAGGAAATTATCTCTTCCCGCTTCACCTGACTTTGTTACTCTCAGGGACTTCAAATGCAGTGGATGTTTTTTCGTTGTTGTTTTTGTTTGGGTTTTTTTTCCCATTCCTAACTTCTAATATTCCAAAGATAGTACATATCTATGTCGGAGGGCAACTTTAACTGGTAAAAAAATAACATAGTGCATCTTTTGGAAACTTCTACTAATGCTCAACTAATACCCTGGAATGTATTTTGTCTAGTATTACCTATTGTGGCATTATCTAGTAGCTGAGATTAAAGGAACAATGCAGCTTTTAAACTTCTCAATTTATAATGTTTTCTTGAAGCAGGAATGTTTCGTAATAACTCTCTAATTACAGTGTACATATCTGTCTTTATATTTTCTTTTAAAATATTACATATATTTATATGTTCTATGGGAACTAACTCTGAAGACTGGAGTACCTGAATCTGTAACCCATTTTTTTGATTTGTTTTTCTTTTCCACAAAACTCACAAATATAAGCAACTACATAAAGGGCTGCCATTCCTGAGAATGCAATCAGCTATAATATCAGCATTGCTTTGAGAATGCAGTACCAAATCTCTATTTTGTTTAGTTCAGCCCTTTAGAAGACTTGAAGAACAAAAACAATTGCAACAGTGGAAATAGAAGAACAAGAATTGAAACAACTTTCATCTTTTTGGCTCATTAACTCTGAAATGAGGAGGTATCATGATTGGTCATAAAGGTGCCTCAGAGAATCGAAAAACTGCAAGGAAGCAACTATAATTAGTTTCCTTTTTGTTTCTTTCTTTTAGCTTCTTTTTTGCTTCAGGGAAACATGCTAGGAAAATTATATTCAAAACTGTAAAGGCATCTAAATTACAAGTACATCTTAAAAATATTTGTAATTTCTTTCAATTATTTGAAACATAGATGTAATTTTAATGACGTGCTCTACTATCCTGTTGCCTTCAATATATACACTATGTTTTAAACACCTACAATATCACATATAGGCAGGTCTGATAATTTTATTAAAAAATCAATATTTATCTGATAGCATCACTGACATTTAACTGTCAAGATTGACTCAAAAAAAGAATTAATCAAAATTGACAACAACCTCATCTTCCAAACACAGACATAAAAAATATCTTGGCCTTGAAATTTTAAAAGCATTAGAAGGCCTGGAAAGAACTTATTTCATGATCAGGGCTACTCCTGAACTAAAATTGAGGAGTCCGGACTTAATATTTTCACTAACCGTTGTAGTTACAATGACTTAGAATATACAAAAAAAGGTAGATTTTTGAAAGGAATAGTTACAAATCAGCTAGAGATTTGAAGATTATGAGCATTTAGAAAATGCAAATTCTAAAATCTTAAATCTTGTTATTTTTGATTTTGAAAAATGCGTGAAAAATTAAACTTTGGACAGAAGCATTATTTTGATTTTGTTTTACAAAGTGCATGAGTAAAAAGTTAACTCAGGTGAAACACATCTACTTCATATTAATTTATTAAAAGTTGGTTTGACTTGACAATGTTTGACATGAACATTTTGACTACCCTTTACAATATTTTACATGCTAATCAAAACCCTACCTTAAAAACCCGAGTAATAAAATGTGCTCAGGAATCCTTGGTCATCTCAGTCATCTAGTTGATGTGAATGCCTTCACCTTCTCCAGACACCAGTTAAGGATATCAATGCTGAACACAGGAATGTGCCACAAAACAGCCATCAGCACATTCGTGTTCCCAGATTCCCACCAGCTCATGTATGCATTCCAAAGCAGAAAAGACCAAAAAAGCTCTGCAAAATACCAAAATATTTCATCTTACTTGGAGAATTCAGGAAGAAAGCCTTCAGAAGTGGCCTGATTCAAGGGATGTGTTAGAATGTTGACAAGGGTCAATGTCAAAAGTGAAACT
The DNA here is from genome assembly GCA_020086605.1 of Lanius collurio. NCBI lineage: Eukaryota > Metazoa > Chordata > Aves > Passeriformes > Laniidae > Lanius > Lanius collurio. The sequence goes on along the minus strand of JACBWW010000192.1, from coordinate 61,338 downwards.
CTGTTGCTGCACCTGAGATGGCTGGGGAGAAAAAGTACCTACCACTTCAGCACTAGGCAAGCAGTGATTACATATAAAGTATGTCCTTGATTTTTCCAAGAAAACAGTTAGAAAATTGACTTTCTAGTTTTCTAAGATATTTAATCAAACTGTTTCATCGTTTGGCTCAACCTGGGAGATTTTCTTATGAGAGGGTAACAGACTCATGCAAATTCTTGTGGATTTACATGCTGTCTTAGAATATTCATTCTTATGAAATCTGAAGCACCTGGAATGAAAAGAATGTGCAAGATTTAATTTTAAAGAAGAATCAGTGTTTCAAGGTGTTCCGGATTTCTGGGCCAAAGGGAATGAAATTAGTTAATAAAGTATAATCAGAAACAGACTTATCATACAATTCCTTACTCTGATGGACAAGAACATGTAGTTCCTAACCTTGACTCAAGATTTAACATAGATGTCATACTGGACAAATAAACACCAAAAGTAAAGAGTTTTCTCATTATTACTCATTTTCTAGGGTTTCTCATCTTATTTTGTGTTGGTCTTTCTGCTCTGTGTTACTAAGCAGCAAACTATGTGCCATGGTCTCTGGTGGCTACTTATACATGCTAGCAAACAGAGGGTTGAAGATAACCCTCTGTTAAAAGGTTTGTGAGGACATAAAGAAACACACTGCACATTAAATCATCACCTAGTAAACTGCTTAGGGGTCTTAAGGTTAGTTACTTATTAAAGACTTTTGCTCCTAGTAAGGAAAAGTTAAGAAAATACTAGAGAAATATGCAATCAATATTGGAGCTATTTGGCTTAAATTCCAAATATAGGACTGTATAATTCAAAGCAGCTAAGAAACCTTATCAGAATCTTATGCTTTGCCAAAGGAACCTTCATCTCGTGTCCATCTTACTGGGGATAAAAATCCTTTCTTTTTCCTAAGTGCTAGGGGTTGGTTTTGGTTTTTTGTTGTTTTTTTTTTTTTTTTTTTTTTCCCAGCCTTAAAAACCAATTAGAGCTGGCAGTGAGTAATTAAACCAACTAATGAGATGTTATTTTAAATTACAATCCTACTTTCTTTGAACTGTTCTCACACTAAACCTTAACTACCATAACTACATTATTCTGATCCCTTTATAGATTCACAAGCTTGTTTTCCTCTGGGTTGTCTTCAGTTAAATATCACCCTCAGCCATACTAAGAAATAATTACATCTTTTTAATTGCAGCTTTCCAAAAGCCAAACCAACCCAAACCAAATAAAATTTAGGTCCACTCCATAAAATGAAAGTTATTGCCACATGACTACAATACAGCTAGCTATAGCATGCAGATTCTTGTCATGTAAGAAATGGTCCTGTTCAGTTAACTTTAGCAGTCAGGTGAGTTGAATTTCTTTTGCCTAAGTATACCACTGAATATCCTGTAAAGTCATTCAAATGAGTTGCTGACCCATTTCTGCATTTTTTTTAGATGTTGGTAATAAAATTATATTGTCTGAAGAACCTGCACCATAGGGGTGGAATTTTTTATTGCTTTGTGATTTGCAATACTGTTTTCAAAGCATCTAGGACATTTTACGTATTCTATGTTGAACAAAGTAGCAAAGCACGTTTATGCAAAATGAGAATGTGAAGAATAAATCTCATATGCTTTCTAAGTTACTATGTTTCTGCTGTTTTATGAATGCATATTGTGAATAAACAGTTCCTTTATCATCCAGATTTTCCTCCCTATCAATCCATTGTACCTTGCAGTGATTTTTACATACAGGACATTTATTAACAACATCTGCTTTGCATAGTCACCCTCCATCAACGTTCATTAAGAAAAATTGTTGAAAGCATCCTACCCCATTCAGCAAATCAGCACAAAGAGCCAGTCTCCTGCCATTACCACCATTGAGAATGTAGTGTTGGATGGCTCTGAGCAAAGCATTTTCACAGACACTTTTATGCCTATGGCTATGCAGTTTGCCCTCTGGTCTCACCTTAACCCTCATCATGTTATGCTACAGTCCCCCACTCTGAACTGGTAGGAGACAGCTGAACTCCATACCACATGAAATAGTGTTTCTGAGAAGAATTCCTTCCTTTTCATTTTCCCTTTTATTCAGCAGAGCCCCAGGAGCTCATTCTCCCACTCTGGAGTAAAACCAGCCCCTGTTCTTTCACGTAGAGCTGTTATTTCACTGATTTGAAAGCAGAGGCCTCAGGGACCCCTGAAAGCCTGTACAGTATTTCCAGCTCCAACTGACAAGTCCAGCTCTCTTTTCTTTCTAGCTTGCATCTTTCTCTACAGACTTCAAAGGTAGTCTGCCGGTTTCTGCCAACACTGTTATAAAGGGCCACGAAGGAACAGGAATTAGAGATGAGAGGTCTCATGTCTGCTTGGCATGAGCATCCATACCCCTGCTGCTGACCTCAAGAGACTCCAAAACTCCCAGACTTTCTTTGCTGAACCTAATCCCCACATTGTCCATTGTGTCCCACTACCCACACATCCAGCAGAACAAGGGAGACACTTCGCAGCATCTTTACCTGGCTTCCACTGGCGGAGAGCTCAGCAAGCACAGCCTCCCTCTGTGTTTGCCTGGCCTTGCACAAAGGACAGAAACCCATAGGAGTTTTTCCCAAGGCACCAATCTGCCCCATGGGAATCTTCTGAAATAGTTTTTCCACCTATGCAGAAACAGTTGTCTATGGAGAAAGCAGAGAAGAAAAAAGAAGAAAAAATACAGAGAGAAGAGTGACCAATTTCTGTAGAGAAAGGGAGAACACCTTTTGGGAAGGAACAGGAACAATTCCTATATCTTGTAGTGAGATTTAACAATTCAAAAAAGGAACGTTAAAGGCAGTAAGAATCATATGTGAATTAATGCAAAGAGAAGCATGCTCCTAAAATGGAGTCCTAAAGAAAATCTAAATTTTTAAAGCATTTTAAAATCTTTACCTGTTTTGTGCTCCTGTGTGGAAACACAGTGTGTTTGCAAGGGGAGGGGGACACAGTCAGAGATAATTTGTCATTATTTACTGAAATCACCATGGCTTAAAATCCAGAAACAGGTTAAGACATATCCACGCTGACAGACACAGACAACCTGAAAGTCACTTTGCTAATTTGAACTGCACTGTTTCACAAGATTCAAAGGCACACTACATCCAAGCTAACTGCCTCTCTCCAATTCTCCAGTGCAAATCTGGGTTATTAACAACAATTTCAAGATCCTTCCTGTGACTTCTATCTTTCTGAATAAAACAGAATGAAACCTTGGCTGATACATGCAGAAATCCTAAGGTACTCAAGATTTATTTCAATCAGATCTTGAATTATATACGCTATTCCAAAAGTACCAGATTTCACAGATATTTGTGCAATATTAATGCAAAATCACACACAGCAGCAACATAAACCCTAATATTTTTTACTGTTGTTTTTATCAGCCACCACCAAATTCAAATACCTACCAGTATCTAGGTCTGACTGCCACAGACACTTGACACTAAGGTCTTCAGCCTTTTGTCTACCTCAGGTGGAATTCTGTTAACACAGGCTGAGCTTTAGCTATCTTTTCAAGCATCAGAAGCTGAATCCAAACTGCTGCAGAGGAAATGATTGAATATGCCCCTAGAATAAAAATATGAAGGTGCAGTAACTGCCTTCCCTTGGTTTGCAAAGCCTATCTTTCCAAAAACATTTATTTATCTTTGAAGTCAGCTTTCTGCCACTTTTCAAGCTTTCTGGACAAACATGCTATATAGAACAGGGTGAATGTTATCCTCTATCAAAACTGAAAGCCAGTTCAAATATCATTCTACAATAGAAGTATGGATATATTAATCTATTCTCAAGTTATCTCAAGTTTTCCTCAAAATTATTAACTTCAAATTATAATCATATTTCATAAAAATTAATTATGCCTAATTATATTAGTCTCTAATAACTCCTCACCAGAAATCATGGCTAATTAATTCCATGCAGAGTCTCTGAAAATATTTCTCTGACTTGTATTCAACTCAGTATTCATTATGTCTTTCTGAAGTCTCAAAAATATCATTTGGTGCTCTCCGGTACAAAAATCTGCAGAAATTAATAAGAATCTCTTCTTAACCCTTGAATGGACAAATCTAGACATTACACATGAAAAAATATAAAAAACAAAAAACTTCACAACCAAACAAAAAAACAGACAGAAAACTATAATAATATCTATTTGACCAGCATTTCCTAATCAAATACTCTTTTTTTGCATCATTAAATGTGCCACTAAGGAAAACACAGCAGGGAAAAGAGCTTCTAAAAGCAGTTTAAGGTTTTCGATCATGTCACAGTCTTATCTGGCTTTGATACAATCTTTGCTGTAATTTTTATATTTAGTTTTGGACTGCATCTCAACAGCCACTTTAAAGCCAAATTTACTCTGATAAAATGAAACATTTTAGAGGTAAGAAGCTCCATCTACTGGATATTCAGATGTATATTCTAACCTTTTTTTTTTATAATCTAATTACTCACATCTTAATTACTGTTCTCCCTCCAACAGAAATCTCTTTATTTTACATTATTAAAAGTAAATAATTTGCCAATAAAATTAATTACCCAACACAATGCAGCAAAATATATGTAAAGTATTTGTTGATGGAAAAAAATAGTATGGAACACTGAGTTACTGCCCCCCTTACTTTATTTTCCACTTGAATTTTATTTCCAGGCAACTTTATTTCACACAAACAATTTAATAAAGTCTTGAAAGTCTTTTGGACCACAGGATAAATTAAGGCTTAAAAGTGTAATTGCAAGTCCTGATATATAGCTCTAACTTCTATATCAGATCCATCTGGAAAAAATAAAGAACATAAAGATCATTCATATAGTTTTGCACAACATGGCCCATTTTTCAATATCATGAGCAGGGGACACAGTGTAGAACATTCCCCTTTCATTACTAAGTATGTTCCAATCATTTTTCAGAAAGAAAGTTATTTTATTTAAATGAAGGCTGGTATCAATCTTTTCAGCTAGAGTTGTGTTATGAACAGCAGCTGCCAGAGGTCCACCATGAAAGTGCAGTGCAAGCACCAGTGCCAAAAGATGACAGATTTGACAGAGAATATGGGTAATACTGTTGCTTTCTGCTCTAACTCACTTTTCTATCACCTATGCTGCAATATCTCATGTACAAATATTCAGACCACTGCAAAATCTACTTACAAGTCATACCCTACATCATTTATCAAAAGATAATCACCATTAGAAACATTTCTTAAATTTAAAATTGAAGCTTAAAGGAAGGGAAATGTTTGCAAAGATTTACACAACTATGACAAATATGATTTATGTTTCTCAAAGTTTATCTTGGCTCCACTTAGCATTTCAGGTAGTTGATAAATTAACTAATACTCTTTCCACACTTTCTCTTCCTTTGTTTTATGTTTTCAGGTTTTTGGGTTTCTTTTTTGTATGATAAGAAATGGAAATCATAGACTTTGAATAGCTAATGTGCTATTGAGCTGTACATTATCCTACTGTTCACTGCCAAGATCAAGCAGCAACATTGCCTTTCATCCTACACCTGGCACTGGTTTATGTGTTTGCAAAGAAGTATTTGCAGGGCGTTTTAGAAACAGTCAGCATATTTAATTAATTGTGCTCACACTACTTTTTAATGGAGTACAGATGTATCATTCTCTGGACTGGCCAACACAGAAATCTTAAATTTTAAAATCAGTAAAGTGTTTCACATTGGGTTCACATATAAAATTACCTTTTTTTTCACAGGAAAATTAAAATGTCTTGCAGTGGAAAAAAAAAAAAAAAAAAAAAAAAAAGAGGGAGAGAGGGGATTTCTCTTTGCAGATTGCCACAGTCCCATGGCAAGGGATTTGCAGAAGTGAAAGGGTGGAAGCACTTCATTGTTATCTTTCTTGTTGACTGCACTTCATCAAACACTCTGGATGAGCTCAGCAGAGAGATAAGGCATTGGCACACTCTTCTGGCTCTGTCAGGTGTCTGCATTGTACATGCAGTGGTCTTAAAGTCAAGAAAGTGTTATTGACTGGGGGGAGACACATTTGTTGTTTTATCCTCTACCTCTCTTTCCTTGCTCAAATACAGAAGAAAGTATGCCACCCCGCTCCACATATATGCACTATTACACAGCCCAAAAATCCTATTGGACTATAAGGCAATTTTCCCCAAAAATGCTTAGAAATGGCTGCTACAATTTTTAGAGCTTTTGTTGGAAAGAAAGCATGATTCCGAACCATTATCAGCTTTAAATAAGCCTTTTAAGAAAGATTTGGCATGTGTTGATAAATTTTATTGACTAAGAATTGTATCATATTTTTCCAAATCTCTATCCCTGTAAGTACCAGGGAGAAGACATGCAGAACTTCCTTAGATTTCAGTAAGTACTGCTATTAATATCATTATCCAACTCAGACTTCTCTGAAGCTCTCACTAAACTCTATGTGCATTTTGTCTGAACACACAATTTCACAGATCAGTCATTTGAGCAACACTTGCTGCTTTACAGTTGTTATAAAATATCAGCCAATGCAGAACCTTTCCTTCTTAAAATACTTTTTCTAAGTTCACCACAACACAGCCACTCAAACATTCAGACACAGATCATAGGTACATTTTATAATTAGAATTATTTCTGAAACAGAAGTTAAAGGGTTCCCTAAATACAGAGGTAGTTCATGGAGATATAGAGCATGTAAGAGAAAAATCATGAAGGCTAGAATGTAAAGGACAGAAATATGAAGCGGAAGACAAAGAAAGTACTGGAAAAGGAGCAGATTGAAATAGAGGGAAAAGTAACAAGGAGATAATAAGGAGGTAAAATGACTGAATATAATTTACTTCTTGAAAATAATCACAAAAATATTTTTTTCCTTTACTCCCTTTTTTTAGATAGTTGGGGACAAATATCCAAGAAAAAAGAAAAAAAGAAAAAAAACAAACACAACAACAACAAAACAAACAAACAAACAAACCAAAACAAACCAAAACAAACCCCTCCCCAATACACACACCCTCCAAAGAAAATAGAAAAACTGCAAAGTCCAGGAAGGATCTTTCAACCAGAGGCAGACATAAGCAAAGCAATAGATGCCAGGAAATAGACTAAATTTGTAATGTATATAATGCTTGTAATGCATTTTTACTGCATGTAATGGTAAAACCTTGAACCATTCTGGGCTTAGCTTACTAAAGTTTGAGCAGCTTCTGTTGTGGTGATTTAACAAAATCTCTTTGAACTCTGCTATGAACTTCTCTCATACTCAATCTCCTTATGAAAATGTAAATATGATTTTATAGCATGGTAAGATCCATATTAGATAACTGTCTTGTATTTTTGTCTAAAAAAATCAAGCTACTATCTCTACATTTTTGTCAGTGTGCAGTCATTGATGACATGTAAACACTATATAAGAAAATCCAAGATGTTCTTCCAACAACAGCAGCAACAGTAATTTGAAAGTATTAGTGAAATCAAATTCTATTGAGGTCATTCTCAAAGTCTGAACCCCACAGGACTGGATCTAAAATTTGAAATCCCTCTAACTGGAGGAATAAAAACTGGGTGTAATTTCAAAACTTTCAATTTTTTTATTGCCCATATAAACCTACATATTGCAATATTTGGTGCTTATCTGAAGAATCTTGAGAGTATCAGAAAATAATCCAAAGAGAGAGAGACACATAAGAGAGGCCATTCTTCTTTTGAAGGCATTTAAAAGCTGTAGTCATTTACAAAATCTTGGTCATATATCACACAAAGTGACCCCCAAATCAAATGTCACAAATCTAATTAGTAGCTGATACAAGTTCAATGTTATACTATTGCCAAGATAATTAATGTTTTTTCAGCAGCATTAGAACTCTGCTCTTAATATTTTTCTCTGCTGGCAAGCACAGATTATGTACAATTAAAATCTTTTGATGCAGACCTTGATTTTAATGATGTTTGTCAACTTCCAGTTGAGAAAATTGGTCATTTTTGCCTTGGCTTGACATCAAATCCATTTTGGATTAATGAAATTTTAAAAGCTGGGTTTTTTTTGGTTTGTTTTTCTTTTTTTTTTTTTTTTTTTTTTACATTTGTGGTCCACTGCCTCTGGGACTGTAGTGTCTGAAGAGTTGCTGCAGTGCTTCTGGCAGTGTGGGGCCTCTCAAGAATAGTGGTCCCTTAGAGAGAAACAGCTACAAGTATACAACTTAATATGTCATAAAATCAAACAGATGCACACAATTTAGTGGATATTTTTAATCCTGTAGAAGCATGTTGTTGGCGATGCCTTTTTTTTAAATTAGTTAGTTGGCTGGTTAGGTTTTGGAGTTTTTGTGTTTTTCTTTTTTCCTGCCTGTATTGAAGAAAAATCTTTACATTAAAATATTTACAGTCCTCCCTAGAGAGAAGCTATAAGTTGTGTTCAACTTCACACCAGATTCTGAGTACATCTTAACTTGTGCTGAAGTTGCATGAGCATTTACTGTGCCAGCAGATCCACTGAAACTCATCCTATTGAGTTCAGTGCTAAAGTTAATAAAAAGCTGAAATACATTAACTGGTGGATAAAATTAGAGTCTCCAAAGATGTCACGTGGGATGATAAGTAATAGACAGACAAAGCACTGGGCACTTTGCCCCTTTGTTTCAGCTGATTAAGTGATTTGAGGTTAAATTTAAAAAGTTATCTTGAGTTTTAAGTGGGAATTTATAAAGAAAAATAAGTCTTGCTGACCAACACAATAAGCACAACAACAGTCCTTCCCAGGGCAAAGTCACAGCTGTGCCTCTAGATTATTTATGAGAGTACTTACAAGTTAAAGCATGCATTCATGGGAATTGTGTAATTAAACTGGATTTTAATTGAGTGTGAAAGATCATGTGGACCTAAGGCTTTATGAATAAGAGTGGCTTATTTGGGTTTAGGCAAATCTGTTCCCAAATGATTTCTGCTAAGCTGAAAAAAGCAAGTTATTTTATTGTGACTATTCACAAATATTTCCTCCTGGTTATTGGTTAAGCTACCCCAGTTTAAATTTATACCTTAAATCATTTCTACAAAACTTTATCATGAAAAAATATCCAAATAAACGAAACATGACAGACCTAAACCTTCGTGCTACAGTTTTCCATCTGTGAAATCTGGTCAATTAATCCTTTTTTTCTCCTAGCCTTTTACAATCTTAGGTGTTGAGACTGCAGGCTGCTAATGGGTAGAACCATCTTTTGTCTGTGAGAACAGTAGGGCACCAATTTCAGAAAGGGCCTTAAGGTGCTACAGTAAAACAGATTAGAGTTATCAATATGTAATACTTGCAGTATAACCATCCATATAAGCAGTGAAGTGCCTTCATTCTTACCTACTTTCAACATGTCTTTGAATGTGAAATGGTGTCACATAATTCTAAAGAACATGCTAATACTCATGATAATCAAAGAAGAAAATTCTAGGGGGATTAAATCATATTTCTTTTTACAAAACAAGCTTGATAAAAGATGCTGTTTCTACAGGAACACAGAGATAGTCTAATGCTGAAAATCCTCAAATCCTTCTGAATCTCAGGTTAATTAAAATAAAACTTTCTTGATCATGCTAGCTAAACTAATAAAAAAAAATTATCACTTACTCAGAGTTACAGTATGTGCTTTTACATTTCCACTGGAAAGCATAATCCTAATGCTAAGACTTGCCTACATCAAATCAGAGGAGTATTTTGAGCTTTTCTGTGTAAGTCATGTATTGTAAAACAGAAGTATCTCTCTCACCAGTACTAAATCAGCTGATCTTATTCCAGACAATCCCTTTTAGATTCTCATATTTTCAGTATTTCACATTTTTACAACTAATTTTAATTAAATATATATTTAAAAAAGTAGAGCTATTTTAAAATTTTGCTTATTAGTCATACCCTAAAAACATTATTTAGTAATTCTACTGTCTGAAATTGTTTCAGTCATGACTGTTTCATTGATAGGTTAGCACTGAAAAATAAAGAAAAAATGTCTTTTGGATTTTTAGTGATTACAAAGTGATGCTGTTCTAAGATCTAGGCACTGAAATATGACTTCAGCTTCAGATGCAACTAGAAAATACCTTGGGTCTCTTGTATGGATGTGTACAAGTATTTGTGGGACATGATGCTTCTATTATCCTTTACATGACTTGTTTGCAGCTACACATAGCTTCTCCAATCCTGAAATTGGTTTCCAGGAAAGTTCACTGTTCTATTTGTCTTTTTTAATTCCAATGAAGATTTTATTTAATTTTTAAAAATTTTCAGTAAACTTCTTTGATGAACATCTGATCCACTCCAAGTATTTATGTTGGTGTCATGACATAACATGCTTGACAAGCTTAAGCCAACACTTCCTATAATTCATTCAAAATTCTATCTGGAACTATGACTAAACTGGTATTTTAAAGACCGAGGGAAAAAAAAAGTATTTGAGAAAGGTTAAACATAATACATTAGATACAGTGTTACACCAGCTGCTAGCCAGAGGATATATGCTATTTATGGTCTGTATAATCAATAAAAGAAAGTCTTTCTGGCTATTCCTTGTCAGATTCACACATTACACCCCAGAATGACCTTCATTAATATCATTAATATCTACTAAGTCAGAAGGGGGAAAAATCTTTCAGTTTTTGTGCTGTTTACAGTATAATGTGTCAATCAGTTTCACTGCCTGAAAGTGACAGAATGGCTGTACTCATTATGCTGGTTTGACAAAATGACAGAAGCCAAACAAATTTCTATTTTGTGACTTAACTATGATGAAATTTATTTTCTTCACAGAGTTCACTGGACAGCTGATTACATATATTGCTGCAACAGATTGTTCCATGTACATGTAAATGTGCTTTGACCACTAAATGAAGTGGGAAGTTTGACAGAGGACACTTCAGCCAGGAATAGTGATGGGCTCTCATTTGTCACTATTGAGACAGCTGATTTTTCAAATGCAGCACACATTTCAATAGTTTTTTAAGCCATCATCTGGCCATGGTTTGATGTCAGCTAGCAAAGACTCACTGACAATTCATCTCATGTTGGAGAGCAAGGCTGGCAAGGACCCAGGGGAGATACAATCAATGAGCCCAAGACTACTGGGAAGGAGGAAGTAGATAAAATACTCAGAATAAGCCAATTAGCAGCTTCTCCTGTGGCCTGTGTTTATTACTGATAGATATTTGACTTTTAACTAACCATTGCCTTCAAAGCTATAGACTTTCCCTCTTTCATCACAGCTCTACAAAAACTGACTATTTGCAGAGTTGCAAATAATTATATGTATAGAATGAGAATCTTTCAATGTGTAATCCCCATATCACTCTCCTTGTAAAAGTATGAACCTCAGCCCCCTCCTAACTACCCAGAAAGGCTAGAAGCATTCAGTTTGATGTTCACTCTGTATTCTGTATTACTGTACTTAAATTGCTTACCAGTAGCCTGAAATAAGATTGCATATGCCTAAGTGGGCTGTGACTAGTGATGATTTTCAAAATAAAAAAGAGACTAAAGTCAGCATCAAGGATGGAGATAGAAGGCTAATGTTGTGTGGCTAACAGAGAAAGCAAATTTCACCAGGCACCTTGAAGAAAGAGCTTCTATCACAGAACACTAGAGATATTTTCCAGTCAAGACTTTTATTTTCTGAAATTTAGATTTTCATTTTGAATAATCCTCACAGCAAATTTCATGTACTTCACAGTTCCCTGTATGCTTCTTATCAGCTGAACCAGATTACAAAATATATTGATTTCTGTGTTTTCTTCAAGTATTGACAATCAAATAAGAACATTTACTAAGTCTTATATTAGAATCCAGCAAAGTATATAAGCATGCATATTTTCTTGCAATGATACAGTTTGAGCAGAAGGTTGCAGTAGAAGATCAGGTTGAAATGCCCCAGGAGATACACGGGTTTTGTTTGTTCATTTTTTTTTTCTTATTTCATCTTTGCTAGCTAGATTAACAGCTACCAGTAATATTTACATTGATCTTGGGTAGCACAGAAGCTCTTCTCACAGAATCCCATCATTACCTGCAGTTAGGACAATGATCTGCATCATAAAGAAATTTTAACAAGATGCAGTATAAAGAAAAACATTTAATTCATTAGGTGTTCTGTCTAACTTGGTGCTTGAAAAAAAAAATTAGTTACACATAATGTCTACATTAAACAATGTATACACATAAAATATGTATAGAATAAATTTATAGCATAACCTTAAAATAAAAGCTCAGTTAACGATTAGCCATCATTAAAACAATTAGTTCAGAAGGAAGAGCTGCAGAACACAGCTTTTACTAGACAACTTTGCAAAAAAAAATCCTATTTGGAAAAAATATTTATAGTAGGTGACATTTTTGGTAACCATCTGATGTTTGAGAAAGTGATCATTTCCCAAAATAACACCCAGATCCTATTTGTTTCCTCTGTTCATTTGATGTAATGCACACAGTTGCTGCAGACCAGAATAGATGCACTTCATTTTTATCCCTGTGGAAGTGCAACTTCCACGACAAGAACAATTTAAACCTCTTTCCTAAGAAGGATAATGAACTAATTGCAACATTACTGCTAATAAAACCAATCCTTTCTTCTTCAGTTTCACCTTTCATCAGATTATCTCAAAGACATTTTGAACCACTAACTGTGTGGGGCAGTCAATTTTATGCACTTTATATAGGAAATTATACAGCTGAGAGGGATTAACCAAGTCTTTAATGGGCACACAGTGGGTAAGTAGCAGGAACAGTTGTATTAATTGCAGTATGTTTCTCTCTTCCCTGAAAATTTCCTCAGTGCCAGGTTCTATACAGAAATAAAAGCTGGCCCTGGAAGTTCAGAAAGATACCATTATATCATGATGGAGTAGAGATCCTCAGCTGGTTTTTAGTGAGCTGGAATGTGCGCAGTTACTTTTACCACCTTCAAGCAGGTAAAGGTCAGGGCAACACCTGGGTAACAGATTAGGAGAAACTCTGCTTTCATAACTGAACCAGAGCTTCTGGCATTAGCTGAAATATTTCCTGTATTGCACTAGTTTTTAAAGACTAGAGTTTTTAAAGCTGACATATTTAGTGTGGACGTGGCCTCATTCTAAGTACTGAGTGCAGCTCTGGGGCCTCGCAATTTTAAGAGCACTTGTTAAAGCACTTGAATGCATCCAGAGGAGGAAAACAGACGTGGTGAAAGAGCTGGAATGAATGTCCTGTGAGGAGTGGCTGAGCACTTTTTGCTGGTCTGTTTGGAAAGAAGGCAGCCGAGTGCAAACTTCATTGAATGTTCTCTACAGCTTCCTGAGAAAGGTAAGTTGAGAGGCAGGTGCTGACCTCTTCTCCCTGGTATCCAGTGACAGAACATGTGGGAATGGTTAAAAACTGCATAAGGGAAAGTTCAGACTTGGCATTAAGAAGCCTTTCTTTACCAAGTGGATGGTCAACCAGTAGAAAAGGCTTCCTAGACTTTTAGTCAGTCCTGAAGAGTTTAGGCAGCTGGATTAGAAGATTATTTTAAGTTCCTTCCAACTCAACAGTTCTTTCTATTCTAGTCTAGTCTAGTCTAGTCTAGTCTAGTCTATCGTAATGTTGCACATTATTGTGAGGTTTCACTCAGCAAACATATAATATAGAAAATGTGCTTAAATATTTTACAGTGCTTAGTAAAACAAATAATTAGTGCAGTGCTCTCCTGCAAATATTTTCTTTTAGAAAATAAAGAATGCTAAAAGTGAAGTTGCTTTACCAGAACAAGCCAACTTCAATGGAGGCTTCTAATGCCTGTTAATCTAACTTTTTATCCTTTTCATGCTCTGAAAATTTGCCTCATCTAAGCTTCAGCCTTCTGGGCAGCTCACCTCAGTCACAATGAAGGAGAATGGATGAGTGATCCTAAAAAGAAACGGATGTTTTTACTTTTCTCTTTCTTCGTAAGTTACTGTATATTTTTTTTTTCTAACTTGGAACAAATAACAAACATATTACTTAAAGGAAAAAAAAAAAAAAAAAACAAACAAACAAAAGGGATTTTCTAAGTATCATGAATACTTTAAAATTACAAAACAGTCCAAAAACCTATGGTGGAGTTGCTTGCTTATTTGCTTCCTTATATCTCTTGTATTTGTATTATTCAGAAAAAAGTAAGCAAAAAAAAGGAGCAAAAAGACTAAAAGGGACTATTAGGAGTGCAATGGAGCATAAACCAGCAGAAACTACCACTATAAACCCATCATGTGGCCACATCATGCATACTAAGTGCATGTCTGGCCTTTCTATAAGAGAAAGGATGTGGCTGGACTGGAGAAAGAACAGAGAAGAGAAACTGTACTGGCTTATGTACAGTAGCAAAGAGAAGAACCTCAGTTGGACAAAGGGTAGCCAAGGAGGAATATTATTGTTATTAACAGAATTCTGACTCGGAAAAAGTGAATAAGAAATTACTGTTCACAGGTTTTTTCCTGGAGTAATGACTAGTAAGTATTAGATAAAATAAAGGTACTTTGTCCACAAAGGAAATGCACATTTAAATTTTTAAGTCATCTTTACATGGTATTTCAAGTGTTTCAGGGTCGATTAGTGTTTCAGGGTCGATTTTGGGAGAAAACCCCACTGAGTAGAATCAAAAACAGAGGCAAGTTTTGTGGCTACAAATTACAAAGTACCTTGAGCCACAAACAGTGCAAAACTGTGAGAATGTTTGGGAGACAATACCCTGTGCAGTGCTTAGTGCTGCACACTGCAAGGGCAACCAATTAGGGGTTTGGTCCAGTTCAGCCATTTCTAAGAATTACTTATGGACAAGTGGTTAGGGCAGTGGTTTTAAGACTCAAGGTCTCCTGAGTGTATTCCTTATCTGCACATCCAGATTTCCACTGAGAATGAGCAACCCAGTTGTCCACTGTCTATATGTTGTCTCCATCCATAAAATAAGTACTTTTTTTTGCATCATAAGCCTTTAAAAAGAAATACATTTATATTGTGAATTGCTATCATGATACAAAACAGTACAGGTCCTCAAAAATCCTTATTAAAGGGGAAAAAACCCACCATTTAAACTTTTCAAGTCTCCATAATCTTGTAATTCATAAACATTGGACAGTAAAAATATTTAACAAAGCAATAACACATATTTCCTTGTACTTCTACATTTAGATCCCACCTTTCTTTCTGTCACTGGAGGAAACAATAAAGTATTTTGTGATTCTTCTTTAACATCGACAAATGAACTGGGGAAAAAGAAGTGTTTTCTCTGACATTCCTGCCTGTACCTCCTGTGTTTCCAATGCAATACTGTTAGGACTAGCACACAAGGGAAAAAGTAAAATTAACAGAACAGCTGCTTACACTCACTCCAGCACACAAGCTGTCATTTATCTCAGAATTCCAATCAGTCTAGCAGTAAAACAAATATGCTCTTGCTGTGTTTTCTTTCATCCTTCCTCTCCACCTTTTCTGTTTGTTATTCTTCTGATTATGGCTTGCCTTCCTCTAATTAGGATGTGAGTTCCCTGTAAAACCTTCCTACAATATCCAACCTAGGCCCCTACAAAGTAACATTTTCTTCATAGAGTTTTGTTTCCTGTGTCCATAGCTTCTGTTCTAACTGGATGACAGTGTCAAATCTAAACCAGCAGCAGCTACTGAAGACAGTCAGCCCCTAAATGTTTGTTTCTTCACAATGAATTGGGATTCCTGCCCAGAATAAAGAAAGGTGTGAGAGACTCTGTAGACTTTGATGGAACACTTGAGCACAGGGTGTCACACAAAGATGCAAAGAGAACTATTCCATTTAACAATTGACTGTTAAGATTCAGGTATTTTAATACAGGTTTCAGCAGGCTAGGTTCTTCTTAGAGTGCAGTGAAAGATACGAAAACTAATTGCAGCTTGAAATACAAAATATTTTATTCTTCATTTTGACAATGTCTTTTGATTTATTTCCCTCACTATTCCCGAGAAACTGCTAAGGGAAAAACAGTTTGGTGGTATACCAGAGGTAAAGATGAAAACAACTGTCCTTTGTAAGGCAAAGCAAGGTGAGACGAACTAGATTTGTGGTGAAAAAATAAAGCTTTTGCTTTGAAGACAGATATACAAGAAAGTGCAGAAAAAAAAATAAAAAGGCAAGCAAAATGCCATTTGTGTTGGTGATGTTCACTGCTGTTTGTAACCTTGCTGCTTTTGAGATGCAGCCACCAGCTTCTTCTCACTTCAGCAGCCATAAGCAAAGTCATATCTGTGCCAGGTTGCTTGTGACAGAATGTGTAGCTGTTTTGCTGGTCACAGCTCACAGTGGCTTTGAATTACTATATCAGATTCAATTAAACAGAAAACAAATAAATAGGAAAGAAGAAAAATATGGGAAGATTGAAAAAAGGTGGTAAGACTGGATTTAGACAGGAGAGGTTACATGTTCAATTTAGGGACATGATATTTAGCCATCACCATTTCAGCATATCAGACAGATCCTTCCTTATGAGTTATGTTACGATTCTTCCTGGAATGGTATATAGAAGGTGTGATCCCTTATGTGATCACCCAGAGTGGTGGATGTGACAGCTGGGATTTGAAAGCTTATTTAGCATTGCTTTTAAGAAGCTCTTTTATTGCTATCAGTTTCAAGTTAGGGGCATCTAAATTGAGTGAGGACTTTTTTTTCTTTATTATTTAAGTCTTTGTCTGGGACATAAACCTTGGCCTGCTAATTTCCCTCTTCACACTTGTTTTGTTTATTATAATTGTGCTTTTAGGGTGTTTTTTGCTTGGATTAATCTATTTTAAACTTTTTAATTTTTGCTTTTCTCAGTGTAACATATTAGAAATGCAGCTGGAGTTTTGTTATTTGGAGATCTTGTAACATAGGCAGATGCACCACATCACAAGGAGTAAAAAAGATAGAATACAAGAAGAAAGAAACAAACACAAATTTGATAGAAGAAGAGTATGGACTAAAAAATGCCTATTTTATTGTCTTTTGACACTTCCAGAAAAATCTAAGCTTGAAACAATGAGTTACTGCTTTGGTCCAAAACACCTCTCTTAATTCTTTTCAAGCACCAGCAGTCTGGAAGACAACATCTCTTAAGCTACTTTTTCCCTGGACTTCTGTGGAACTACTGACCATTATCTCTGATGCGTTTTCCAGGAAAACTGTTAGAAATTATATTAAGAAACAGAAATTAGTGTATAGATATGATATACTGAGAAGCAGTCAACACGTTCTTTTGTAAGACACATCAAAGATATCAAAGACCTGATGGAGTTCCTTGAAAAAGCCAGTACATGAATAGGGGAAATGCACTTGTTACAGTCTACTTGGACTTCCAAGGAGTTTTCAACATGATTCATCATCAATATTTCTTGAAGAAGCTAAACGGCCAAGGAATGACAAGACTTCACAAGAATTAAACAGGTTGAAAGATAAAAGTCACAGAACAAATTATAATTTTCCATGACACAGGAAAAACATGGGTGGATACACACGAGGTGTGCTCAGTATTAAGTTCATAACTGAGATGCAAATACCAGGAAGGTAGCAAAGGTTGTTAGCATATAACACCATCCACAACAGAGCAGGCAAATTCTGATTGCAAAGAACATCAAAAATGACATTCATGGTACTAAATGGACAAAAATATGAAGCCAAAAGTCAGTATTTATACAGTGCAGCACACTGAAGAAAAAAAAAAACAGGATCTCACTCTGATATGGGCAGTGATGTGCTCAGAGCTTCTGGAATATCAGGCAAGAGAATGTTCTTTGAGTTGTACAGTCAAATGTGAAGAAAAACTTAGTTCAGTACTGGTGAAAATGTGCAATGTTACAAGCTATTAGGAAAAAAAAAAAAAAGACTACTTTACCATTGTGGAGATCCATCATACATCAAATCTTGAAAATTATGTTTGTTGTTAGTCCTCATCTCTCAGAGGACAATGGTCAGCAATGATGAGAAAAGCTGTGAATAGTTCATGTAAACAAAACTGAATATATGAGGTTTCTTTAGCTGGCAAGATACAGGAGTGATAAATTGTATAGGAATACAAAAGTATAAATAGAGAGGCTGAATATGAGGTCACTATGTTTTGAAACACAGGCATTAGGAGTCGTCACACACAACAAGCACCTAGTCCAAAACACGGGGAAGGCAGTATATAGTTAGGATGTGGAAGCCAGTCCCAGATCACGCAGTAGAAGCTGACAGTATGGGTCCAAAACTGGGCTAGACAAACTAAAAAGAATAAAACTCATATAAGACTATCGACTACAGAGATTAAACATCTGGAAGCATCTGAGACCTCACTAGAATATGAAAGATTACTCAAAAGAAATGAACCTTCTAATGGCCACTATTAAAAGCAGGATATGAAGAGATGGAGCTGTGCTCTGCCTCACTATGGCTTCCTGCTTTCCAAACTTTTGCCTACACTATCAACTAAAGACTAATAAAAGTGTTCAGCAAGACTGCAGGAATAGTATTACACTGAGAAAGATTGTTTCAGAGACTCACACTGCAGTTTGCTCTTGTTACTGTAAGGATAACTTCATATAATCTGATGACAATATGCCCTCTCTTATCCAGGCTGGTCAAGGCCCCACAATGATGAATGAAAGGCAAGCAGAAGACATAAAAAGGGCCCTTGAAGCAATTTCAAAAGGACTTACCCAGCAAATGCAACATCAATGGTTGCACTGTCATTCATTTTTGCTGGCTATAGTATGATTATAAATAGTAATAGATGGATATTATTGTTATTTCAAGCAGTATATATATCAAGAATATCCCAAAGAGTTTTGTCTAGATTCATGTATAATTTGTTGTAACTTGGTTCAGTTCTCACAAAGCTCTGGATCTGTTCAGAACAGCATTCCAGGTGCTTACTGTTTTCCTTAACTGGTAAGTCAAGACATTTAATTCAAAGAAATTTCCTAATTTTCCCATTCACACTTTCCACCTTTAAAATTTTGCCTTCAAATCCACTCAGAGCACCACCTGAGATATGTGACTATAGCTTCCCATCCCTGCTAATTAAACAAATATAAAGAATTTTGAATTATAAAACCCAGAAGATAGAGAAAATCCATTGTTATGTGTAGCTGTAGTACCCCAAAAAGGGTGTTTTTTGATGTTTCGCTTGTATAAAGACATCTCATAGATGGCAAACACCTTATTAACATTATTAGACAGGTTTCTATAGAAAATAATTTATATTTTTACAAAAGGATTTATAAGGTCTTCAACTTATATGAACAATATTTCTTCTTATCACATTGTAAGTATTGGTTCAATGCACATGGTTGATTGTGCAGAGTTAACTATCTTTTATTGTCACTTATGGTAGAGTAAATGTCCTGAATGATCTACTTACTGAGCTGTAAGCATGTTACTGTAGCTGTATTCATAAAGACTCATTCTAGAAAAAAAAAAAAATTGATACTGATTTTGTATTGCTCTGCTACATGCATTTCTGCTTTGTTTTCAAAGAAAGATCATTTCTCCTAGATTGGGAGATTGAAAAAATAAATTATTCATCATATAATTTTTTATTACCAATCTGCTCTCTGTGCAGAGCTGTAATTTTTTTTTGTAAGTAATCACTAATACAGCAATTATTTAAAAGACTAATAGTCAACATTTTTAAAACAAAGGCACCCAGAGTTATTAACTGAATTCATTCTTACCCTAAAATGTCCACAAAAAGAAAGCACATTGAGAAATGCATTAATTTGTGGAGCATATATATAGTATCTTTTAAAAATCTCTGAGACATCAACATAATGTAAGAATTAAATGAGTGCTGCTGTTCTACTGTTAATATAAATTATTCTGCCCTTTTATACTTGCAATTATATTACAGTATAAATAAAATTTGTATAGAAAACCTCAAGTACACAATGCACTTTATATGTAGAGGGCTAGAAATCATTTTAATCTCTTAAGTGTCATAAAATCCCTGAACATTGTAAATAAAACCTTAAAATGCTTGTTTCTAGTCCATACATATTCATTTTTAACTTGAATATCCAGAAGCAAGAAAGCTAGACTAACTGATTTTGAGAAACTCAAGAAACATATGAGCATAATTTTATCACTTTGAAAATACTGCAAAACTCAAGAATGGCTTATCCTAAATCTTAGGCTGTCAAAGTCTAAATGACTCCATAAAGTAAAGCTTTCCTGCAGGTAGATTCCACATATACCATTAAATTCTAGCAATTCTAGCTACTTACCCTTAGAATATTAGGATGGCTTTTTGGTTTTTAGTTAACTACATGCAACCAATAAGCAATATGGAATGCTGAAATATTCATTGGATAGGGCATGAAACATTTGTTTGCAGCAATGTTTCACCACTGATATCCCAGGTCTGGTTTTGAAACTGCATTTATGTTTTGCTGATACAGCATAAGAACTGTGATAAACTAGGGTTCAGAAATTCAAATTATCCAGTAGGACCTACTAGCATAGCAACTCTTGCTCTGTAGAAGTTTTCAAAATAAGGAAATCAATGGAAGTGAAACCCTACTCTATTGAAAACAGTGATAAAACTGAGTAATCATTCTTTCACATGGAATTTGAAAAAGGACCAAAATGCACAGACTGAAATCTTCAAGTTTTAATAACTCACCCTGAGAAAGAAGAGAGGTATTCAAAATGCAGATTAAAAAACACTACTTGTAATTTTTACAAAGGAGACTGAACACCAATATCATGTTTACAAACCTTCAAGACAAATTAAGGAAAGACCAAGTTATTACAATGTGCAGAAGCCAGGTTGGAGAGTGAAAAATTTATCTCCTTGACAGATGCACACAAAACACACAAGGATGGCAATGCTAAGCCTCAAAACTTTTCCCTTTTGCAGGAAAGAAAAAGTCAGTTTTTACAGCTATCTTACTGAAGGGAACACTGACCAAATATAATATAGTAACAGCCCTCATAAAAGCTCCAATAAAAAGAAAAGCCTATAAATCTCCCTAAATTCTTATCTGAGCTCAGAAAAAAACAGTTCTACTGCTTCTTGGTCTTGTTAATACACAACTAATTGGACACATGAAAGCATGTGTTACAAGAAAAAATGACTTTCTCCATAATCCTAATAATAGTAATCACCAGATTTTCCATTAAAACAAACACAATGAAAAATTAATACATTCTTCCTCTGATCACTGAGCAAATTACAGTAAATGGAAAATCATTTCAGATTAATAGTAGTTTTACAGGTACAAAATACTGTTCCAGATCCACACTTTTTCTCCCTATTTCTCTCCTCTGAGGAGGAAAACAAATGAACAAAAAACACAGTAAGAGTTTAGTTATAACGAGTTCCACATTCTTATAAATTAAGTATCGTTCAGTAGAAGCTCAATTACAACGAAGTACCCTGCTTTGCTGGAGGCTTTATATGTTCCCAATATAAATCTTTACACTTTGCAAGGTGAATGTAAGAGGTACTGGTTCTGCAAGGCCTGTATATGAGTAAAAATGTGCAATTACAAACAATAAACTCATTTAAGAATTTCCAAGCTATTTTTTTTTTCTGTGTAAATCCAGCATGGTTACATCCTTGTAGTGATCCTGACTGTAAGACCATTATGCACAGAGGAGTAAAGAGATCCACACAACAGCTTACAGGAGCAGTCCTCGTGGCTTCTGCTGTGCTGCACAAATCCTGTGTCTCTGGGATAAGCCACTTAGAACTTGCTGGCTCAGTGTTCAGTGTAAAATGGACAGTTGTGATTATGTCCTGATGTTGACAACTGTGGTTTTTTTCATCATTACAGACTAACATATGAGGAATTTGAAAGAATACTAGGGAGAAAGACCTGTCTCAGGGAGACTGCAGTCCACAGGGTCCTTCATTCTGCCTTCTCCAGGCAGCTAATTTCACTTGTATTAACAAGTAAAACCCTTTTATTTCCTCTCTGTGAGAGAGAATTTCCCGATCAAGCACAGAAATTATTGGTAGGGCCTTGCTGTGCTTTCCTTAGTTGCAGAAACTAACCAAGGAAAGATCCATGTCCACAGGGAAGTTATTTCATTATCTGGAATCCAGGAACTTTTACCAACAGGACAACGACTTTGTTTACCCTGAAGATGAAGTGCCATGCATTTGGAAGTAAAGAGTGCAGTCACAAATTAAGTGTCAACTGTTAATACATCAAAATTTCCCATGCAGTCCAAACCTGGGCAGCATTGTGTACAACTGGTGTGGTGGACTCATGCAAGCAAACATGCATAGATAAATGTCCAGAAATTTTGGAAACTGTAAGTTTTCCCAATATTCTTAGGCAAACCCCTATCTTCTGAGCAGTCTCTTAAGATATTCTTGTTTCCAAGGTAAGCATACCATCTATGACAAGCAATGGATATAGGTAGAAAACTACACACACAGGAAAAAAAACTTAACCCAAAACAAAACCAACCCCACAGACTTTTGTATGTCTGCCACTCTAGTAACAAGCAGGCTGTCTTTGAAAAGCACCATTTGACAACACAACAAATTCATCTGTGAGTCATTCAATGTTACATCTTCCATTATAAAGACATTTGTAACACATTTAGGAACTGGAAAAAATCAAGAGAGCCTGAGAAACCTCCAGTTAATGCTAGTCACCTGCCACAGTCATTATTCTACAATGAAGCAAACATCTCAGTAAAGTGAATTTCCCCATCTTTGATCAAACCTGCAGTTGGTATTCCTGGTATTGCTGAGCAGATCTGAACACATTATTCTTACACTGACACATCCTTCTGTGTTTGAAAGGAGGGCACTTGGCAACACCTTTGTCCTACTTTGTTCTGCTTCATTTATTTTTCGATCTGAAACTCCTCTGGCCATGCTTATTAGTGCCAGTCAGTGTAGCCCCATTATTTCAAAGGGTCTGCCAACTACAGTACATACAAAGCCTTTCCTAAGAAAGAAAGCTGCTTCTTCAAGTCAAGCTTGATTTTATTTCATTAATGTGTTTGTTCATGTTTTGCCTAGATATCCATGTGCAAACTTACCAGAAAGAGCTATATTCAGCCCTAAAACCTGGGCTCTCAAATCATGCACTCACTCTTCCAGACTTCGGCTTCTCAATGGGGAGGGCAGAGACATGAGCTCACATAACTCATTTTTTATTGAATTTGGTTGAAGATATCTAGTGAGACAGCTGCATAGGTTCCTGCCTTTTACATTATACATCTCCAGAAGGGCTTTTTTTTTTTTTTTGTTTTGTTTTGTTTTGTTTTGTTTTGTTTTTGTTTTTGTTTTTTATTTGGCAGAGCAAAGACAGAAAAGAAACAAT
Source organism: Lanius collurio (assembly GCA_020086605.1). Taxonomy (NCBI): domain Eukaryota; kingdom Metazoa; phylum Chordata; class Aves; order Passeriformes; family Laniidae; genus Lanius; species Lanius collurio. The sequence continues at coordinate 38,024 of JACBWW010000192.1, read as the reverse complement.
AATTTGTATCTGTCATAACATTTCAGAAGCTTGTTTTTTTCTGCAGTCCTCATCCTGTAGCTAATAATCTCTATTGTAAATAAGAAACCATGATTCCAGGGAGAGAACTGGACTGCTTATCAGAAAGTAGGTTTAAATGTAGTCTAAATGCAAATGAAAACATGATTTTTTTTTTTTTTTTTTTTCCAAATAAGTATTTAATCTAGGTCTCTAGACCTAGATTGTGGCCTTTGGCAGGGACAAAATAGCCAGGAGGTATCATCTGCCCTTTAACCACTTGACATTAAGATGCAGATGAAAAAAAAACAAGGCCCAAGACGATGAGGGAATTTTTTCCTTTGGAGATTGGTGGGTAAGAATTAAGTTTAACTCAGTCCAAAATGTCAAGAAGCCTTATTTCTTATCAGGGTGAAAAAAAGTACAAGAAAAATACTTTGAGTGGAATAGAAAAATTTGTTTCATTTTGACCTATTGAGGAAAAGAATGTAATTGTGTAACCTGAGCAGAAAACTGCTGATATTCCCGTCTTTGCTGGCTGATTCTTTCATCCATCCACAGAATCATAGCTTGAGTTGACAAAGTGCAGAGGGAATATACACCTACTATAAGCAGAATATTATCTGAAAAGGTACAGTGCATGATGTTTGGTCTACCAAGGATCCATTTTCATACTGAAATAGTGGAATAATGCTTATTTTAATAATGAACAATGGCCATGCTCTGTCCCAAATAAGAACAAGAAAATAAAGTTTCAGAGAAAAATATCTGGTCTCTAAATAAAATTTCAGATGTAAGATTGCATATAAAAGTTTGGTTCTTCTGTTGAAAAACAGTTCTATGTAAGGTTCATCTTTACATTAAGACAAAACACACTGCAATCTCAGGGATACCTAAATCCCATAGGTTCTTACTCCTGTCTTGCATTCATGCTCCTGTGACTAACAAGACTTAGTTCAGTTACCTATCTAGCTAAAAAGTCACCATGCAAAAGATGAAAAGACTGTGGAAGAAAACAAAACAAACCCGAAACCTCTTCCTCCAAGCCTGGCTGTTAGCTATTAATCAGGTAATTAGCATGTAAGGGTTAAAAAAGGCAACAGAGATATTGACTCTCTATCTGTGGAGAAGAATTTTGTACCCTACTACTTCAATTTTTATTTCAAATCAATCAATTGGCCAGCTGATAAATACAGTATCTATCTGACTGGAGTGATTGCAAAGAATGATACCATCAATATAAAAACCCTGATATATTCCAAGAATTATATCTCTCAGTGTAATGCAAGTCAGATTGTATTTTCCCTCCAAGCCTACTGACAGCAGTACATTGTTATTTGTTTGTGGGCTTCAGACATGTTTTATTCTAACAGTGTTTTTACCTAGCTATAGTTAGAAAAACAGTTCACAAATAAAACTATTTGACAAAAGAAAGAATCTCAGTAATGTAATACCATATTTATATAACCCATTTTTCATTTAAAGAAACTGAATGGATTTTGTAACACTTAGAAGCCAGACAGATGCAGGGGAATAGATACTGTAACCACTCATTAATTTTGAATAAATATTTGAGTTACAATATTGAACTGGTTGGTACTTTAATTGCAATTGATTGATTTTATTTCTGCAGATCACAAGCTCATTGCATTTAATTCTACAAAGTCCCACATGGATGCATCAGTATGTTTTTACTTGCATTTTCTTTACTGTTTCCTTCCTACATAAGAGGAGGAGAAAGGAGAGAAAAGAGAAAACGTAGGAAAAGGGTAAAAAGGCTGCCTGATGATGAAAAATGCTGCAAACAAAGAAGAAAGCAGGAATAGGAAAAAAAGGCTAGAAAGAATGTGGAATGGTGAAACAATGTGTAAATAATAAAAACAGTGGTGAGAATAATGCCATATATTGAAAGAAGACAAAGAAAAAAAATGTAGGGAAAAATAAGATAGATGAGCCTAAGGAAAATCGTACCTATTTCATGACAGATTTCTTACACTCCAACAGTCTGTTTTGTTCTGTAGTGATACGAGCGTGCCAAAGATTTGCCTCTGTCCTTTCCCTCCTCCCTCCAAAGCACAAGTGCTCTCTAAATGAGAAAAGAGCACCTGACTTGCATGTTATGGCATTGGCCTGGCAGAAGGATTTTGAGGTTCAAGTCCTTCCTCTATCCAGTGAGAATGGGACAATATATACATATACTGTTAGGCTGTAGGACAAACCTCTGTGCAAGTGATTTTCTTTTTTTCCTTTTGGAGCAGTCATTAATAAATACCTTTACCTGAAGCTCAAANTTTCTCAGAATCATTCCTTATTTATACTTCATCAAAACTGGTAAGTTCCTAATAGCAATGCATTTTGATGAAGCTACAAATTTTGGATGGAAAAGAAAAATTACTTGGAAATATTTTCAGTAACCTCTTCTGAGGCCAGGGCCGTTATGACAATTCTAGTATGCGAAGGTCCCCTGAGTGCCACAGATGCTGGAGTCCTGGCTGCTGCTGGGCACTCCTCTTGCAAGTTTCACAAAGGTGGTTAGCAGTGAACAAAAATATCAGGGCCTTTTTTACCCAATTGCAAGGACTAATGGGAATTTCTTGTTGTGGAAGCAACTTTATTTTCAAAAGGCAGTTTCATTGTGTATTGACAATGAATATGCTGCCTTGTGAAATCTGGAAGATTTGGTTGTGATACTGATAGGATTCAAACATTGGGGAAAAGGCTCAGCCTGCACAAACTAAAATGTCTGCCTTTTTCTTCCACCTTTATCACTATTTTCAGAGACTGTAACAACTCTTACACAGAGAAGAATCCCTTGAGATTATCCAGAGTCTAAAAATAATTTCTCTTATAAAATGTGCAAACATTTAATTCTCTATTTGCAAAAAAAAGGACAAAAGGGACTAACTATCCTTTTATCTTCCAGAAATAATAGGATACAAATATTTATACACACACAGAGTCTCTGAAAGCTCACCTGAATGCCACTGAAACAATAAACATAACAAATTTTCTGCTTTCCTTATATCTGGAACAAATTTGTTTATTCCGTGCATAGTTCCAAACAGATCTTCACATGGTGATGCTCTCTGCATATCGTATACCAGCCTAGTGTTCTACTCATCTTGGCAGGACTCCTTACTTTGCTGTGTCTGATGCTACCAATAATTAGAAGTATGCAAATGAGTGCACAGCTAATGCTGAACATGAGACACAATACCTTTCTAAGTGTGTTGCTGTCTCACTGTGATTCAACTTCAATGAAGGCTGACCAGGTCTGTGGAAAAGTGTCAGGAATTACTCAGACTTTCAACATGAGATTTTTTTCACACTGAAAATATGTAGTTCCTTGGACAAAGAAAGGAAAGGACTGAGAGGAGAGATAGCATAAGTTCTGATGGTATCCCTAGTGACACCTGAATGTTCCTTAAAAAAAAGCCAAATGAGAGTAGGTTATGAAAATTTTAGGTCTACCAGAACAATTGTTCTGTTTCATAAAGTTATGAAACAATCTGGAAGCATATACCCAGTTAGAGTCCCTAAGCTTTTTTGCCAAGGATGGACTGATAGGAACATTTATCAGGGAATACAGTATAAATTTAAACTAATTCCAATGCAAATCTGAAAAATAATCTCTATTTAACTTTTGTTATATTACTATGTTTCTTAATGCTATGAAAGAATTTCTTCTCACAGAGATAATCAGTTAAAATATATTAATTTATATTAATAGGTCTATTTTATTTTTAGTATAAATTTATGGATGTATACATACACAGATCAATAAAACAACCCCCAGAAGCAAATATTGAAAAAAAGGAAGGATGAAGAGGGGGAAGTGAGGGATATCTATATCATGGATGATTTATTAATATTCGTTTTAAAAATAATTTGTCTGCATAAAAATCATGACCCAGTTTTGGCTGTTCTACACATAAACTCTTCAGAGAAAAAGTGTCACATCTGTAGTGGAGTATTAATGCCTGTTCTCTTTTTATTTCCAACCTTATTTTGTTTGATTTTATAACTGAACTAAGGAAACTAAAAGTCACAATTTCTCAATAAAGTAAATATGAAATAACATTAAGACTGTTCAGCATACTAATAAGACTATCAGTGTAATAAAACAAAAATGACACAGTTAAAGAGGATTATTTTCTGTTCATCATATTGCAAAATAGGCAAGCATTCATTCCTGGTCACTTAATGATTTTCTTTTCCTGTATAGTCTATTAGTATTGCAAGATTTCTGAGACAGAGGAAAAATTATGCATGTTAGTTCCACAGCATATCTCAGAGGAACAGTTTTCTCATTACTTTGCTGAAATGATTTCTTGCCTATCAACCAATTCTTTGCTAAAGTATATAGTGTGCCACCATTTCATTTTAGCTTTAATTGTACTCATGAGAGAGTACACATTAGTGTCACCAAGTTTAATAAGGGACCTCTGATACCTTCTAGCTGCCTTTCCTACCACCAGTGCATCCTCTGCTTTTCACTCAGGCAGGATAAAATCAGTTTCGTTGAGATTAGTATTTTAAACATAATGAAAAATCACAGTAGCTAACAGTAAGGTCCAAACATGCAACTAAGTTGTTTTAGTGCATGGGTTAGTCACAGGCTAAGTGGAAGCGACAATGCTGTTTTCTGAATTATCCCTGTCCTATACAGGGCTCTTCCATGCAGGCCTCACTTCAGTTTGGGCAAGAAACAAACATGGGTTGAAGTAAAACATTTCTTTATAAATTCCACTCCTGTTTAAATAAACATTTATGAAGATAAATTTACAATTTAGATTAATGAAGAGTAGTTATATGAAGGAAAGAGCATGACTATTCCAGCACTCAAAACTGCAGTACCAACTCTTGCATACCTCGGCACTATAATTAAAGCAGTAAATCTGAATTTAATACCATAACTTCCTTGACAAGAAAACAAAAATAAAACAAAAAAACAACCAAAGAAAGAAAAAAACCAAATAACCCACCAAAAAAACCAAACCTCCTACCACCAATAAAACCAAAAGCAGCCCAAAAAAACCTCACAAAAAAACCCACCAAAAATCTGAAAAAAAAAAAAAAAAAAAAAAAAAGATTCCCAGGCCTCACACCTCTACTTATAACAGTTACAATATTAGATATTTATTCACTAATATATTTTTAGGTCACTGACAGCAAAAAGTAGGATACAAATACAATGATTTTCTTTATTTTTTCCAGGAGCAGAAAAAAATAAACTTTTTCCTTAACTGTATGAGGTATTTCTGCCTTAGTGACAGCTCTTCTTCCATGTTGCTTCTGAAGCAAGGCCTTAAACATCTGCAAAACTCTGATGATTGATTAGGCCTTTTTTTAAAAAAATAACAGTTCCAATTTCAGACTCCTGGAAGAACTGGGGTCAATATTTTTATTATGTCACAGATATGAACCCATCTCCCTATTCTTGGTGATTGGGATTGGGGGCAATTTGTAAAAAGAACAGGCAGTAACCATGAATAAAGCTGCTCTTAATGAATCTGGAGCACTTACTGAGATCTACTCTGCCCTTTTTCAGAAGATGTTTCTGAGCTGAAGCTCCCACCCTTGCTCCCTGCTTGCATCACTGTCAGCCTGACTATCTACCTTGCTGATCCAGACCCTGTCCTGCAGACTGAGGGCCTCATTACTCTGGATTTGCCAGCTGATCACTGCACAGTGGTTATCATTGGTTACTGTTTGCAGATCCAATCTCAACTTGCTGTCTCAGTTTTCTGTCTTGACCTAGATCACATCTTATCTTTATAGGCCTTTCTGTCTCGCTCAGGCAGGGCAGGATGGGACCCTTGCTGATGACACCACTGCCAGTGCTGCTGATGTCATCATGCTTGACTCCTGGCTCCTCTTCTCTTAGGGAACTATTTGCTCTTGCTGTTGCCAACATGACTGTACGCTATTTGAGATTATACACATTCCACAAAAACGCCACCACCCTCCAAAGTAACTTATGCTTCAAGATATAAAACTCTTTGGACAAAGTTTGTTTCAGTTTTTTCCAGAAAACCCTGAGCAATAGAGACAATATTCTGATCTTCTTTTTAGCCTTATTTTAGCTCAGTACTGTGTTAGTATTCTCTTTAAATGCTACCACAATTTCTCTTTCACCCAAAGCTGATAAAAGTACCACAGTTCCAAAAGCTTGTCTTAAAAATCTTTGGAAATATTAGGTCTAGTATTACACATATTGAGTGAGTACCCTTCCAGGTGAAACAGAAAAAACCATGATAATAGCAGGAGAAAGCTTGAAGTCTTTAAAGGAAACAGCATCTTTCTTTCTTATATATATACATATTATCTGCATGTGTTTGAACTGCCCATGCAATTACATAAATTTGAATTTGAGGGGATGAAATATCTTCTGAAGTTCCTCTCTTATATGGAAAAACAACTGAGAACTATTATTAAGCAATATTCTATACAAAATGGTAACTCCTTTGCTTTGTACATTTATGAATTTGGAACTAGAATTAAATTGTTCATAAAACTGAAACAAAATATTCAAGATTTCACTAATTTCTAGACAGAATGGTATCTCCAAACATCAGTATTAGCATTAGCTGTTGCAATTATTGAACAATTACCTATATTTGAAACAGCAGTTTCATTAATGCCTTGCAAATAGTTAGGAAACAATATAGTATTTAATTTTCAGCTGTAATAATGAAACTCTCTCAGAAACATTGCTACTGTGTGGCTCAAGGCACCACTGAACTTTGAAATGAAAACTGGACATTTCAATAAATTTTAATTACGTTCTCAACAGGAAATATTGAGATGTAGAGAGCTATGAGTTACTCTATAAGAAAGAAGACACCTACAGCCTTGCTGAGACAAACAAATATTCCACTCGAGTTATTGTAAGTGATAGTATGACATTTTCCTGATATCTCTGAAGCAGTCATCTTGCTGTTTCATGTAACTTCATAGTCTTCACTGACATGAAGGTCCCCAACTTTCTGCCTATAAATTATGACTGAATTATTTTCTGATCTTTTCCAAATAATACGCTTGCTTACTTCAGGCAGTCATGACAAAGTGAAAACCTGTGTAAACTACAGTAAACTTCAATGCTTACTGTTACTTCACTAGCCCAATAAATCTCTTTTTCTACTCACACAAATCAAAAGGCTTTTGAGGATGTGTACTCTGGCCTCATAATGGAATGTTTTCGGCACTGACACCATCACAGTCTCAATCTGCCATGGATGTGTAACTTGACAAAACTGAAAATTGCAGAGGCAATACTTGGGTTTGATATTACACTATGTTAGGCTGTGAGCTATGAATCTTGGCACATTTAGACAACAGTTCCCAGACGATGGGTTATATTTATCCATCAATCAGTCTCTTGCAAAATTTATTCATTAACATGATCTTTAGATAAAATGATGATATATATATATATATAAAATATATAAACTTTAGGATGAGGCTCTTCAGGCAGGTAGAATAATAGTGCTATTATACAATTATATATTAAAAAAAATGATAAGAGTTCAGTGTCATTTTAAATCATTTCCAGATGGAAATGTAGTGATTTTTATTTTAAAGGTAATGCATAAATGTAAACTATATTTATCTGAACTGAAGTATTCAGGACTTGATGTGAAAAAACAGAATGTCTGCGCTCTTTCCACAAGGCAATGAACTTTAGTCATGTAGTTAATTTTAGCTACCTAGGAGTGTCTTGGGGGAGTAGAGCGCTAAAGTACATCCATGTCGGGGTTTGACACTGGCTAGAAGCCAGGCACTCATGAAAACTATTCAGTCATTCTCCTCTGCTATAGCTAAACAGAGGAGGGGGAAGCAAAATGAAGGTTTTATGAGCTGAGGTAAGGATTGGGGGAAAAACATTTTAAGGCAAAACAGGTTCAAAACTTAAACAGCAAAAATAAAATTTATTAATAACAGAATTAAAAGTGAAAAGGATAACGAGAACTAAAATAAAACTTTAGAACACTTACTTTCTTCCCAGTCCCTCCCTTTTTCTTACCGACTGTGCAAGGAGAAAAAACACGGGCTTTTTAGTCTTTCATTTCCCAGAAATCCTTCCTCATTACTCTTAGGGTAAAAAGTTTCTTTCTTCTGCTGTGCAGTGGGAAGGATCCCACAGCAGATAGTTCTCTGTGAATTTTCTAGCGTGGTCTTAATTTTCAAAAATAGCAACCTCGCCTGACCTGTTGTAACATGAGTCACTCCAATGAATGGTGCAGCCTTCCCAAAACTGCACATTGTAGGTTCTTTTAGTTCATGGGGCTTAGTCTTTTAAGGATAAGCTCTTCTAGCTTGGAAGCAAGGGCTCTCTATCTCTGGAAGCAAGTGCCTTCTCATTCTGTTCGAGTTCCTCACTACATTACCGTTTTTCAGTATCTACTTTGTCCAGCGTGGACACTTTTCTTACGTGCTGTAAGTGGGTGTCTGTATCCTGGCATGCACTTCATGAATTACAGGGAAAAAATCTGATGTATTATAGTCCTCACCATGGCTTGCAGAAGAATCTCAGCTCCAACGCCTGAAGCACTTCTTCCTCCTCCTTCCTTTCACTGACCTCTGTGCTGACCTCGGTGTTGGTTCCCTCAAAGTGTCTTCACCTTTTCCTTTTCTCTGACTCAGGAAAGAGCTGGTGACTGTAGGCTTGTTTGCTCTCAAGTTCTATCAATCAAAATGTTTTTATAGAATTCTACAATGCCAAGAGGTTGATCTTGTCCAAGCTCTGCATGGGAGAACTATTCACCGTGTCCCTCGCCACTGGCTACGTGGTCCCTTCCAGCACCGCATGGGCCGAGCCAGCCACCAGCTCCATTCAGCACCTCTCATATGGGGCACCAAAAAGGAAAAGTTATTGCTGCCCCTACCCTTCTGTCTGCAGCATGGGTGGTTAAAAACAGCTAAGCAAGTAAAGTTCATTGTGAGCCATGCTAAAATGGCAGCAGCGGCGCGATTTTGGCCTCACTGGCTCTGCATGGGCACCCCTGGCACTGGTCTCAGCCATGTGGTCTCAGCTGCATGGCTGCTCCCGGTGCTGGGACAGCCCCCCATGTGGCATGGCCTTGTCTGCCATGTTGGGAAGGGGCCCAGAAGTACCTTCCACACCCTTTGGAGTGGAAGAGGAAAAAGAGCTCCCTGTGTTTTTTTCTTTCTTACGTATGTTATCACAGAGGCGTTACCAATTTCTCTAATTGGACTTGTAACCTGCCCATCATCAGAGCCTTCAGCAACTGGCTCTGTGCTGGATATAGCAGAAGCTTCAAGCAGCTTTCTCTCAGCCACCAAAAAAACAGACTGTTTTTAAACTAACACAATCCAGCTCCTGCATTCCAAGCATGCTCATTGTGAAAAATACATTTTATAGTGCTGGCTTTCACAGATGTGTTGCGCATTGTAATGTTGGTTCTGTGGGAGTGATTGTGTTGTTATGAGGGGAGGGGACCAGGTGTTGACTTTCGCTGGAGCTTAGAGCTATTTTTAGCATGGATGTTGTGTTGAGATTGGAGGTTTATTATAATTGGATAACATCTGGCCAATAAGGGAATCAAAACCTTTTGAAAGTGTCGCAGAGTGACAACTTCCCTCAGCGAAGAGACTGCACATGCTCTAAAAAGGCGGATGGGGGAGGAGTTATGTTAGCTATTTTTTAATATTAAAAGAGTTTATAAATATGTAATTAGCTGATGCAATCACAGCAGTATAAAAGGTGGGGCTGCCATTTTGTGAGTGTGCCTCTGTCTGTGGCTATGCGCCCAGTGCTTTACCTTTTGCTTCGTTGACTTTTTTCCTTATTAAATCTTTCAAATTTTAATTAAAGAGTGAGTTCTATTTCTCACATTCATGACTGAGAAGTACCAGTCTAGCAACTAAGCCATCATCACTCCTAACTTCTTTAAAAAAGGGTTTAATTCAAGTTCTTTCTTGACAACCTCACGTTATTTTTGTCTGTGAAATCCAAAGAAACCCTTTTGTCTTTCCAAAACTATACCATAAGTTATGTAACTCTTTCAGTATTTTTTCAACAATTTATGAGATGTACCAGTAGTGTAAAAAGAGCTTTTCAGAAACTTAACACTTCAAAACCTATCTGGTAAGTTTTAGACAGTTTCAAGGCTTTCAAAAAAGACCTGACTTCATAACAAGGCCTAAGAGCATGCATTGAATTCTTCCAAGTAGAGTGCCCAGGACATTCTACTATGTCCATGACAAATACATACAATTTATATAAAGGCTGTTATGTACTTCAAAATATTTTTGTTCTTCTTTCTTAGTAGCACAGCAAGTGCAGAAGCAAAGAACTAAAATCATGTAATGCTTTAAGTGGCAAAATTTCAAGGCAATACATGTCATGTGTTTTCAGTCACAGCATTGTAGAAAGCAATTTGTCATGTTTCTGTTTCTTTTTTTTAATTATAGAACAGCATTTCTTTAGGTAAATTCCACACTTAAAGTTTAATCAAGCCTTAAATTAGTAAGGATTACTCTGAGTAGATTTGATCCAGTCAATGTCTTCCCTTTATTTGTAAAACACGTGAATAAAATAAGAAGCACTGTCTTACACAAAGAATCAGAAAAACACTCTAACCCTGAGAAATCTGAACTATTACCAATTGTCTCTTAAGTCAGTGAAAATTAAAATACTTGATTTTTTTAAAAGGGAACTGTATTTTTAGAATGTTCTCTGTGTGGGTGTTACAGTTCAACTGAAATACACATGCCACATTTCTTAGGATTATAAGGGGAAAAAAGAATACAAAAGAGAAAAATTGAGAAGTAATTCTGGTTTTGTTCAGATTTCGTTCTTCAATGAAGAAAAGACAAAAATATTTGTTAGTTAACCAAAGTACTTTTTTTGTCTTGTAATGGAATACTTTGTTTGCTAACTTTGATAAACCTTCATTTATAAGTTTTTAAAGTACTTTTGTTGAAGGATATCAACTCTAAACACACCTATACTTCTGTATTTTAAAGTGAAATTTACAAAAAGCCATTTTTTTCTGAGACCACTTGTTTAAAGTGTGTATTTTTATAGTCCTTCATAACTTTCTTTTTTCAGATAATTTAGTGTTTACTGGGGGAAAAATGTTATCCTACCTGTCATTGGGAAGAACAAGTAAAAAATGAAAATAATTTTCTCATCTTGATCAGTTCCTTTCTTCTTTTCCTGTAGCTATGCAAAACACAGAGGACAGAATGGGGACAGGAACTTGTGGCTGAGGGTCACTGGGTTTACATAGTTAAAGAAGCATTCTAGAAGTTCTGTCTGAATCAGTCAAACTGCTCCCACCCCATCTAAAGATATTTACTTTCCTCATTACATATCAAGGTTGTATTTGGGGACTTTTCACCTCTTTCCTGTCATGACACATCTCTATTCCTCAATGGATGCAGCTTCCTGTCTTTACCGACCATCCATAAAAACTTTTTCTCATTGGTGGTGTGTTCAAGCACACAGCCTGTTTTGTGCTTGAGTGAAACAGTCACAGTGAAGTATTCTCTCATTCTGTCCTTATTCATTACAATTTTCCATGTTCTTCCAGGAAGTGCAATAGATCTGGTAGTTTGGATGAATCCTGCACAGCACTTAAATGGCCTATGGCTTCAGAATGTTGTTACAGGTCCATCAATCACACCTACTTTATTTCTAGAGCTACAATTGTTTTCCAGAAGAAAATAATTACTAGTCATGAAGAAACTGTGAACCGAGGAAATTGTGTCTATTCCAGAAGTAGTTGTATCCCTTTAGATGTATTAATAGCATGAAGAAATGCAATTTGTACCATTCTAGTTAGGGACCTAAGGGTTTAAGGATCAAACTCAATACAGTTTAAGTTTTAGCCATGTAACCCATTTTCTTCCCCAGTAGCCTTCAAGATGAGTAGCATTAAAATACTTCATACAAATATCCCAAAAACCACAGTGAACTGCCCCTTTAGTGGTAAAGAAATGTATGCTTACTGACCCTCTGAAAATGTCTGGAGTTTTTAAAAGTCCACAGTAACGACAGTTTATGATCATCTCTATCACTGAATTATGGTGATCAGGATCTGAATATCAGAAGCCTCTGTTTTAAAGTAAATTATAACTTTTTTTTTCTTCAAGATTCCTTATGCTTTTTGTTTACCAGTTCTCTTTCGTACATCATCCTTACTCAATTTTTAAGTTAAGAAAATGGTACAGTCACTTATGGAAATAGATGCAAATCATAAAATTCAGGGAATAAAGGAAAAATATTACATTCTGTGATTCTAATGCAGGTGGGATTTTTTTTTTTTCAATTACACATTTTAGGTTTTTTTGGGGGCAGGTGAATCCACCAGTTCTCTTAAGAAAATATGTTGCTGTCAAACTTCTCTCAGACTCAGAAAAATGTGTCTCTCATTAATCCTGTGCTTTGCTTTCTACAGCCATTCTTTTGTTTTTCCAATTTTATAAAATGCTGCTCTATTTTTTTTTCATTTTTCCCACACATCTGTTGTTATGCTCTTTTCTGCCCTTAGGCATTGCTCAGCCAAGCAACACATAATTCCACCCCCTCCCTTACTATTTAATCTGCTGCAATTCCATTTAAATTCTTATCTGTCAACACCTCTCTTGCAAAGAAAAATATCAACAGCCAAGCAGTATATTCCAAGTACATTCATATCAAAGTCACATAAATAGACTTATTACCAGGTTTTCAAGCACATGAAGTCAAAAAATAAAAACTTCCAATTTTCCAATTTATTTTCACATAGGTGAAACGTTCTTTACAAAGTGTCTACTACTACCTTGAACTTCATTATTTCTACTCATACTTGTAGCCCTTACTTATGTGGAAAATTTTCCCAGTTGCCTCTCGTTGTTATTTTCTTGCTCATTCACAACATACCTTCACAATATTCCTCTACTCTTATCAGTATCTATATCATTTGACAAAGTAGTAACTGAAAATGCTGCTTATTTGCTCTTCCAGGTCATTGCTGAGAATGCCAAATAACAAAAAATCAACAGTTGTCACTGTAGTGTTCTCAAGAAGTCTGCATCTTGCTTGTTACACTGTAATGATTACGATTTTGTTTGCTACGCTTTATAAAATTGCCACATTTCACTTACACACATTTCTTTTCAATCTTCTTTCTGTAATATAGGTCAGCACCTGTTCTGTTCAATTCCTTGATTTAAATGTAGGGCTTTTTTCCGCAATATACTTAATACTGCTGATCACCTTCATTTCAAAAGTTAACATTTCTCAGACTGAGATCTGAATGCCTCATTTCAGACTTGAGACTGAAATGTAAGAGAGCACTGGTTGGTTTTCAAATTGCTATGAAGGTTCTCATATTCCCGTTTCACATTAAATTAATTTCAAGATGGCTATTTAGATGAAAACTGAACAATTGTAGATGGACTTCAACTTTCAGAGCAAATCTACAGAAGTAAGCAAGAAGATAAAAAACAAATCTAAACTACATTGCATTGCCTGATTGATACAGAAATGAAAATTTAACACTTTCTTTTTCTCCTAGTATCTTAAAACCAATTATAACTGGCTATTACAGGTGCGTATTTGCTTCAACTGCCACAAAACAATCATCAGTGATTGCTATGGAGCAAAGAATGTTTTCAGAATGAAGTCTACAAAATACTCATTACTTATAAGCAAAATGTTTCAACTAGAGACATTGACAATCGAAAAAACCCTCACTGTGTGTAAATAGGATGGAGTGTCTATGGACTGGTTTTACAGACCCTGTCTGTAACAAGGTTTCTTACTTTGTGTAACCTCCGGGGTACTCACTGTAGGAAGAGTCGCCAAATTTGCTTTCCAGTCATGGCAATCATTACACAGTAATACTGTTACAGAGCCATAAAAATAAAACAAATTAAAATTGCCTCTAGCATTTTGAAGATGAATTTGATAACAAAACACTTTCAAGATTTATAAAAGTATTCATTTTCTTGGAATTTTTGCATGTTTTATTTTTATTTCCTTGATGATATTTAGAAATAAACTATAATGTTTGAAAGTGACTGTCCCATAAGTTCCATGTGTTTGTTTCATATGGATTGCAGCACAAGAGAGAATATTTAGAGGATTTTTAAATGATCTTTATCAGCCCTGAGATAACCAAAACTGCCTGAAATCACAGCTGTAAAACAAAACAAAGTTGAGCTTTATTTCACAAATAAATAACAGGTAAGACAAAACTAGAGATATCTATGGGGAAGTGACAGACTTTTTGTACAGAAGCAAAGGGAGAAAAGTAGGTCTGTCTTGCTACTCAGGTTTCCCCTTCTCACTGTGCAAAAGAAAACATCATGTACACTGTGATACTTCAATTAAAGAAAGATTATAAAAAGATAGGAAAGATCAAGGATGTAGGTGACACAAATTTTAGGCATTAATAATATCCTTGCTCCCTGTGCACAGTATTGTGATTGTTCAGTACTCTGTGGTATCATAGGTCTTCACAACATAGGAGATTATTTACTTTAAAATATCACATTCTCCTACACTTCTGTTCCTTCTGAAATGCTTGGGCATAGCTGGCTTTACTACTAAAGCAAGCTTTATTTTGGGGGGGGGGGGGGGGATGTTTGTTTGGGGGGGGTTTGTTTGGGGTTTTTTTTTTTTTTTTTTGGTTTTGGATTTTTTGGTGTTCGTTTTTAGGAATTTGTTTGTTTGTTTTGTTTTGTTTTTTTTCCAGGGGCATTATATTTTTTTGAAAAATATTTTCTTGTTCTAACAGAAAACTGAAAATACTCTTTAGAACTTTAGAACACCATTAAAAATTGGGCTAAACTGATTTTTTATTCTAGAAGCAGAAGTGCTGAAGTCATTGCCTTTGCTTTCTGCCTGATTACAGATCACATTGCTATTCCCTCTCTTGCATTGACCCATTTCATCTTTTGAAATGACAAAAAGGCCACCTTGCAGCACAGAGCAGTTCTCCATCAAACAAGTTGACTGAACTTCAGTTCAGTTAAGATTGTTGTAGATGTCAGACCAAAAGGAAAGGCAGACTCATGTGGTTCCAAGCTAAGGCCGAAGGAGATGGCCGATGTGGCATTGTCACCTTCTGCAGGGAAGAGCTGTTAAACCCTCTGAGCCATAGCCCATAAATTTCAGCCATGCCATAGAATGAACAGCAAACAGGATGCCTTTTCATAAAGTTGTTTTCATAAACAACTTCAGCAGCTACTTTTGCAATGTTGTTTTACCACTGTACATTCTTTAATTGCATAGAAAGCTGGCCGAAAGCATGTTTGTTAGGAATTTTTTTATCCTTTGTTATTCCTGTGCAATTTGTATGGGTGTGTACTTCAGCCAGCCTATATCTAGATGGAAAAATGTCTACATGAACTGTCTTTGCTGATGTGGTACCTGAGATTCTGCAATCCAGAGCTATGACTATTGTATGTTCTGATTACAGAAACAAACTTACAAAGTAGAAATAAAAATTAATGATCTATAATGTTGACAGAGATGATCAGATTTCAGTGGAGCAGTTATCCAAAGTATGAATTTGCCAAAGTCATTACCAAAGTAAAGGGTTACATTCTGTTAAGTTTTACCACCTCAGAAAGAAATGCTGACTGTGAATAAACCTTTATTCGGTAGTATGTATGTCTCAGTCTCTGAGGCAAACAGCTTTGGTGCCAGCACAATCTACAGCAGAACTCTCCAGCACAATGCACGGGGGCTTTCCTGAACCAGGAAAACCTTCGGGGAGTGGACAGATGCCAGGAGCCTGCAGCTCACATCATGGCAGCTGACCAGACATGGGCAGGACCAGGAGCAATGATTGCCATGCCCCCCCAAATATAAAAGATTTGGAGAGCAGTGGTGGCCAGGGCCGGATGTGGCTTCCAGGGCAGAGGATGTGCAGGACACATGTTGAAGATGTCAGATTGACCAGGGAGCAATGGTAACCACCTGGCAGAAGCCACATCCTCTGTAAGCTTGGCACCCACCACAACTGATGCAGTTTTGCAGACATCTTGATGCCAGCTACAGGGTGTGCCCTGTTCTTACGCCAGGACCGGCCAGAAGCTGTGAGCACCCCTGTAGGACTTGTACCCAGGTACAGGAACTCCTCTGGTTAGTGACAGAGCTCCAGAAGGAGGTGAGTAGGTTCAGGAGTATCAGGGAAACTGAAGGAATGATACACTACTGGAATCACACTCTACCTTCCCTGAGAGAAGCCTGTCAGGTAGACATGATGCAGAGGATTCCCTATCCTCTCTCCACCTGGCAGAACATGATGCCTTGATGGAAAGGGGGAATGATGACATGTTCCTGCTTGGCTCAGCAGTTACATCTCCTCTGTGACTCTCCTGCCCTTCCAGGTGCCCTTGCATAACAGGTGAAAGGCTCTGCAAGTGGAAATAAACAATTACAAGAATGGTGGTTCGTGTGGCTTGGAGGTGTCACTGATGTTAATTCAACTTTATAGCCCACATCAAAACCACTTCCACACATTAAAGATGAGTCATTGTCATTGGAGGGTCTTCTGAGGGGCATAGAAGGCCCAATGTGCCACTTAGGCCCACTTCTAAGGGAAGTCTGCTGCTTCTAAGTGGCCTGGGCTAAATATGTGATGAGAAAATTTCCTATCCTGGTATGACCTTCAGCTGATCTATTATTGATTTTTCAGAGAGTTCCAATAAGAAGTCCAAGGACAATCAAAAGAGATGTCAGGGCCTTGGGATACCTCATTAATGGGTCAGGAATACTCTGTCATTGCAGCTGCAGGAAATGATAAAGCAAGAAACAGACAGACCCAACTAATCAGCTAATCCATAGCTGGCTCTATCACTGATGTCATCGGCAAAATTTAGTGTGTTTTGATCATGAGACAGTGTGCACAAACCAAGTTCTATGAGCACCAGATGGGGTACACCTTTCTCAGAGGAGAAAAAGTATCTTCACACACAAGTTAGTAGGGATCATGAAAGGAGCTTTAAAGTAGTTTTGAGTGGGGAAAAGGATAAAACCAGTCTCACTGGAGTTAAGTGGAGGGATGATATGACAGTGTTAGAGGGATGATGTTCTAGCAAGATCTGCTGCACAGTGTTCTGCTGAATGCACTGGAGCGCATTTGAAATATCTCTGCATTAATGCACACAGTGTGAGATAAAAACAGGAGGAGCTTGAAGGCCCTGTCACAAAGCTGTAATACTATAGGCATAAGGACAACCTTCTGGGATGAGTGCTGTGATTTGGGTACCATGATGGATGGTTTTAGGGTCTTCAGGAGGGCAATGCTGAGGGGTGGTGTTGTATGTGGTACAGGGCATAGATTGTATGGTGCTTGCAGCTGGTGATGACAAGGTCAAGAGTCTCAGGGTAAGGAGGGAGGAAAAAGCAAATAAAGCAGATGTTGTGTGGGAGTCTACTAATGACCACCCAGCCAGGACTATGACACTGATTAATTACTCTACGAGGAACTAAGAGATATCTCTATATCAGCTGTCCTTATTCTTAGGGGATTTTTTAACTTCCAGGACAATGTACGATATTCCTGGAGACTATCATACAGGCAAGACAAACAGGTGCAGGAAATTTCTGAAGCATGTTGAGGATAACCTCTTGGTGCAGGTACTAAGGGACCCAACTAGGAAAGATGCCCTCCTAGATTTGTTATTAGTAAGCAGAGAGAGATTCATAGGCAAAGTGGTGATTACTGACTGTCTTGGTCATAGTGACCATGTAACAGCTGAGTTTCAAATCATTAGCAATAGAGGAAAAAACAGTCCTTATGGGTTTCTTCCTTTCAATTACAGAAGGCAAATTCACTGCTGCTATGTTTCTAGAAGATGTACTGGAAGCCAAGCAACATTTGCAGCCAAATCACTTAATATCCTTTCCAGTCACAAACTATAGTTAGTAATGACCTGCATGTATTCCTTCCATATAGTGATTTGTACAAATAAAGAGTCAAAAAATTAAAGACTGGGGGGGAGGAGGGGGTGTCGAAAAATCTATTTGCATAGAAAAGCTTCATTCAGAGGTTTATATGCCATCTCACTTGGAAGGAGCAGGTATGAAAACCTCTCAGTACTCAGCAGTAACTGTTAATTTTGTCCAAAACAGCCGAGAAGGAGAGAGCACTTGGTCTGAAAAGGTAATACGAGTGTTTAAAGGGTTGAGGGTAGATCATAATGCAGGAGTGAGAGCATTGGTGCCACCTCAGGAATCAATAATCTTCAAAGAAAGCTGGAATTTAAATGTATATAATCCAAGAAAATAGATGGATAAAAAGCTATCATCCCTCTAATGCAGGAATCTCTTCTGCAGAGGCTGAGAACATTACTGAATCTCTGACCATGTTGAAAAATAAGCTTGTAATCTGGATAGAAAAGGAAAGAGGAATGACTTGAAACTGATCACAATATAAGTACATTAAGCAAGCTTTTCTTTCAGTTCCACTACTTCAATATTTATAAACCCTTTGTAAGTTTTTTGAATACTTTGGAGTGGGTCATTTTCTTCAGAACATCTTAATGGTAAGTGGATACCTTTCCATACATCCAGGAAGGTACATTTGAGAACTGATAATGCAGAAGAGGGAGGCAATTTTTTTTTCCTGTGAGCATCCTTGCCTGTGAAAACTCTGTGCTTTTGGAATACACTTGGGAGAGCACGTAGATAGGAGAATTTAGAATACCATGGAGAAAATTTCTTAAATTTTTCACCAGCTCAAATCTCCGGCAGTTTGTGATTTCAGATTGTGTATATTGTATTTCCTTCACACAATAGAAAGTTGCATGCAAGTCTTTCCTCATATTCATCCCATAGATTCATTTTGCATGCCCAAGTCAGCCCTCTAAAACATCATGAACACTTTTATCCTCTCTCTAGCCTAATTAATTTTTTCATTCTCTTCTACCTAGTTACAAAGCCTCAGAAGGGCTGAACAGTCTGTAAGGTAAGTTGTCTTTCCTGGGAAATAACAGAATGTGTTTGAAGTTCCTTAGGCAAGCAGGAAATTAAACCTGGATCACCTACTGCCTGGCAAAGTCTCTGACCAATACATTGTTAAACAAAAAAAAAGGAAGGGAAAATTTCCCTTGTCATGTTTGGAGAACAATGAGCCAAGGTGTGTTCTTTGGAATAAATTAAAATAGTAGACAACTCCTAGGCCATATATCCCATATGGAAGATACATCCCTGTGGTGTCTAGAGAGACATGAGAGATGGGATTCTGATAAATCCTCAGAATTTCTGTATTAACTAACTAAAGACAGGTGAAAAATGGTTACTTAGGGAATGTGCAGATACCAGCTGGCTCTCATTTCTTGTGAAATCTCTGTGTTAACACATGATTCAGGTTTCCATCCTGGATATTGGTACCTAACTCAGATGTTCTGTAGCCCAGGGATTATTCATGTCTACAAGAGAAATGAAAAAAGAAAAAAGAAAGAAAAAGAAAAAGAGAAAAAATAAAAATAAAAGAACCCACACCAGTACTTCCCTATACTGATGTGCCATAATTTTAAATGCATTCAAAAATTGTAGAAATACTTGAATATGTAGGGGGAAGAGACACATAACTGCACATGAGACAGAGGTATTATTTATTTAGTGAAAGAAAGGGACTTTCATAAAAGGACTTATTTATGTTACAGGTAACAGACTTGCAGGCAAACTCCCACAAAAATATTCACATTTTCCTACTACTCCTTCCAGAGGTACAGTTTGGTATATGATCTTCTTAATAGTTAAGAACATTATGAAGAATATAAGATCAATTTTATTACATACTTGAACTCAGATACACCCTGAATTTGTAAATTTATTCATGGCTAGTTTAATAAAACCTAGTATAATTAGGATGCTTCTGTAACTAAGAGTTTGTTATTATGGACACTGGCATTTTTCTATGTTTCTGTGAACAGATTTGTATAAGAATTATTAATCTTAGTAGCAGAGACACTTTATTAGTAAGATACTGAGTTATTGCACAATAAATCTGACAAAATGAGCTCTCGACATATGAGAAAAAGATGTCATTAGCCACAAACATAACACTTAATGGAAGACAGTGTAATGATAAAAATATAGTGAAATAATGCATAATTAAGTAATACAATCACTAATTTTAGCAGATGGCTGCTTTAAATGGAAGACCAAGTATATTAGGGAGAGGAAGAGAAACAGAAGAGAGGAAGATTTCTAGGCATAGACATTAAGACAAGTTAGCTTTGAAATGTTTCCCATTATCATAATACTGAAATTCCAGGCAAATGATGCTCTATAACTGAATTAAAAAATCTCTAAATTAAATGTTTGCTCTTCTTTTCTGTATTAGGACTTTTCATATGCATTAGCTCCTTTTAGATGAGAATCTTTAAATTCCATGTCAATGTCTTAATTAACTAATGCTTGGGAAAGTACAACTGACGTCCAACACCTAGAATAAGAATTATGCTGCTACATGCTAGTAACTGTACATTGTTAAGTAGTAAATTTTCTTCAAATTAATATATATTGCCTTTGCTTCTCTTGTGGAAACTATAAATTCTCTTGATTTTGTAAGTTTCATTTATTTGCTAGTGATACCATTGTATAATTAAATTGAAATGCATGATATTTCTCCACAAATATTTTTGTCTATGACCATATCCTCTTTGTAGCCCTGATGCCCACTGGATAGTTAAAATCATAGTTTCTCATTTGGTTTATTAAAAACATGAATACTTATACTGTATTTATCTGTTCAGCATTTTACAGTATCTTGCTTCTAATTCCAAAAAGACAGCATCAGATAAATCTCTGGGCTTCTTGCAGAAATGTCCATTCCAGCCTAAAAGTGCTGTTAAGTCTGAATAAAAAAAAACACTTTATGAAATTCTCCACAGATATTAATGGAAAGCATATTGCTGTTAAGCCACCTGTTTGGCCTATTTCAAAACAAAAGCTTTTGTAAGGGAGTTCTAGATTCTCAGACAGTATTCTGATATCCCATTTTATGCCAGAAACTTAAATTGTATGTCAGGATGCAGGAAAGAAACATTTTCTTTAGTAAGATTATGTTTGTACTGTGGGCACATATCTTGCTTTCAAAGAAAAAAATACTATCACTAACTTCCCTAGGAGCTATTTATCCCATATCCTTGGTCTAAGGAATATCAGTAAAGCACCAGTTAAAATATACTTTACCCAATAGTAGTGTCATTTTTAATACATGCTTGTTGGATACAGGAACTATAGAAGTATGTGCATTACAGAGAAATTTCTTTTCTATGATTGATAAATAACATTTAGGAGATGCAAATTCTGATAGGAATTGATTTTTATCTGAATATTCTTTGATTCAGCAGAAGTTCTAAAATGAAGGGCATACATTTTTGATAGAGCATGGTAGACATAGATAAACACAAAATATATATGAGTTGGCAGAATCATTCATATTGCTTTCTTAAACTTCTGAGGAATAAAAGAGCTTGTGTATCCTTGAAACTTTTGAATTTCTTTCACTATGTCTTTACCTATCTTCACCTATCAGTGGAAGTCCACTAGAAGTATGTTGGACTACACAGACTTACTTTTACTCCAGCAGTCTGGTTGGTACACAGCACCTTCAGTCTCTCAGTAAATAGATGACAGGACATTGAGCAGACTTTTTGCCCCCAGTTTACATTTTACATTTAATCAGTTTTGTTCTTTGTTTTTATTTTTTTTTTTGTTTTGTTTTTTTTGTTTTTTTTTCCAAAGTATCTCACTGTTCCCACAAAGTAAATATTGACTTTAAAAGCTTATGTCAGATGAATTTAGGGAGCTCTACGAGACAAAAAAATGACAAGGCAAAGATCTTGAAAATAAGCACAGACTGAATAATAAGTAGCAGAAATTTATTTGGAAGAACTCCCTCCCTGACTTCTTGAGTTGGTTTCACCTTGGCTGGACAACAGTGCCCACCAAAGGCATTCTGTCACTCCCCTCCTCATCTGTACAGGGGAGAGAAAATACAAGGAATATAACTGAGACAAGGATAGGGAAAGATCACTCACTGTTTACTGCCACAGGACAAACAGACTCAATTTGAGGAAAATAGGCTAATTAATTACCAATCAAAACAGAGCAGGAAAAATAGAAATAAACTAAATCTTAGAACACACCTTTCTTTTTAGGCTTAACTTTAATCTTCATTCAATATTACCTCTCCCCTAGTGGAAAGGGAGCTGAGGAATGGAGTTCATCATGCTTTTTCTGCCACTCCGTCCTCCTCAGGGAGAGAGGTCTCTCCCCTGCCCTAGTGTGGGGTCCCTCCCATGGGCTGCAGTTCTTCACAAAGTGCTCCATCACGGGTCCCTTCCACAGGGTTCCTCTGGAGTGTGAGAATCCCTTGGAATCCTTCAGGAACAGCCTGCTTTAGCATGGGTCCCCACAAGGTTGCTAGTCCTGCCAATAAAACCTGTTCTTGCATGGGCTTCTCTTTCTCCACAGGGCCACTGGTCCTGCCAGGAGCCTGCTCCAACATGGGCTTCCCACAGGTTCACAGCCTTCTTCAGGCATTCACCTGCTCTGGCATGGGGTCCCCTATGGGCTGCAAGTGGATCTCTGCTCCACCATGGACCTCTAAGGCTGCAGGGGCACAGCTGCCTCACCATGGTCTGTGCCACGGGCTGCAGGGGAATCTCAGCTCCGGTGCGTGGAGCACCTCCTTCCTTTCCTTCTTCACTGACTGTGGTGTTTGCAGGGTTGCTTCCCTCGCATATTCTCACTTCTCTTTTCTCTGGCTACAAGTTGCTTCTCAGATGTAACATTTTTTTTCCTTTCCTTCTTAAATACATAATCCCTGAGACACTACCACCATCACTGACAGGCTTGGCCCTGGCCAGCAACGGGTCTATCTTGGTGTTGTCTCCATTGGACATAGAAGAAGCTTCCAAAACCTTCTCACAGAAGCCACCTCTGTAGCTCCCCTGCTACTGAAACTTTTCCAAGGAAAATCAATATAATTCTTTACCATGTTTTTTTGTTATGGCCTCGTGGCAGGCCCACATTTGTTATGCCACTACCAGAACAGGCCTTTTGGAATGCATTATTTAGTTCAGAACAGACTTATTATTACTAACATTTTACTAAACTTTATTAATTATTTAATAGCCTCATTGACCTCATGTAGGAAATAAAAAGGAAAAGCAGACCTTGCCAATCAAAAAAACCAAAAAAACCCCCAAAAAATTAATTAATATGTGCCCTATACTTGTATGGAAAGAAGCCAAGCTGAAAAACAGTTTCTATAGAACAGTACTATTGTCAGACCATATGTTTATAAATAAATAAACTTTATAAATTTTTAACTTTATTAAACAGTTTATGAATTTATAAACTGACTCTTAATAAAACACTATTACACCGTATAGGTAAAACTAGCAAAGGTATTTCCAAATTTCTAACAGAGAGAACCTTGCTTGTATCTCTTGCTACATCTTTTGTAGGATGGCATGATCAGCAGAAATGTAAGGCAAACCTAGGCAAATGCCATTTGAAGCTGAGTAAAATTAAGGGAAAGAATCCCATCAATAACAGTCATATTTCAATATGGCCCAGCAATTCTCAGAAGAAGGTTAAAAAGGAGTTTTCTTGAGTTTTTTCTTTGCAGGCTCCAAAGCCATTGGAAAATACCTTTTCTAGTTTTAAAATTGCATCTTAGAATCTAACCTTTGCATCTCCACTAATATTTACATATGCCTCTGAACACTTCAGCTTCATTACCTATGGCTGCTATATTGTCACTTCCACATAGAACATTTCCATTTGAGCACTGAGAAGTGTGCTTACTGTGTCAGTGTCCACTGAAGCACAAAAATTAAAAAACTTACCCTTTTCTCTCCCCAGTCTGAATAACCCTTATTTTCACAGCAGGGAATGCATTCGAAATTGTTCCCAGGAGGTGACTGTCACTGTGGGTGGGCAGTACATGCAATTGCTGTTCCCAGCACTACAGCTCCCTCTGTCCCCCTTCTCCAACAAACCCTGCACTGACAGCATGCCCACTCTGACCTGGAACTTCCCAAGGAGCTCCAGCTCCTCCCTGAAAGTGTATACCCCCTTCTCTGACTGGATAAGAGTCTGTGGTACCTAGCAGGGAATGTCCTAGTGCCAAGGTTTGATGGAATCAGTTTCCACTGGATTAGGGAGGTTTAATGTGCATGTGTGCCCCCGCTGTCCAGCACAATTTTAGTCCTCCCTTATGACATCCATCCCTTACAAATTCAGGTTCTCACTGATGCGAAATCAGTGCTTGAAGCAGAGAAATATAAATATGTGTTTCAGCTTGGACATAAAAGGTAAATAAATGCATCTGTTAAACACAAGTAAATGCCGCTTCAGCGAGGGGATCGAGTTAAAAATTAGATGAAGATGTCTAGTGATTTCAACCCATGCATGGCTGAAAGAAAAATGTCATTAGATCTCTGTAACTAAGATGCCAGGGAAGTCTTACATGGTGAATGCAAAATGTCTTAATGTATTTTAAAAATTAATATAAGAATTTCTGTCTTGCACAGTAAAATAAACATAAGATAATGAGATGATGACAGTACATGAACTGACTATCCATAAAGAAAAAAATTAGTGACGGCTAAGAAGAAAGTAATAATGACTTGTTACATTCACATAAATCTACACTTAGCTCTCATTTGGTAGTGGAAGCAGACAAGTAGAACTGGATATTAAATATATGTCAGACAGTTGAGGAAAATCTGTGTGAGTTATTCAATTGCAATCTGCTATAAGCGAATTCTGTGCTAACATAAATGACATTGAAACTAATTCTGGTTTTGTAGAAGATATTAGGGGAAGGAAAAATAATCACATTTTCTTACTGTCTTGATTGTTTGGAATAAGAAGTATTGCCCAGCTCTTGCTGGTGAAGAAGTTCTCTGCAAAAGACAAGGATACCAAATAAATACCAGATTTTCCAGTGAGATGTTTCTTTCTGGCTGTAGTTGCAAAGGAAGGGTTCTTCTCTGAGACCTGCAGCTTTACTTTTAGAAGAAACTCCATACTTTCTGTGAATGCCAGCAAGCATATTTATAACCACATCCCCCAATTGTACATTAGCAATATTATAGCAAGGTAAGGGAAAAGAGGGAAGACAAGCAATTCTACCAGGTAAACCTCTTCTCTGACTAGGTAAACTGAAGTTTTACTACAATGTCCCACACCCAACATTTCCATATCAAGCCCCAAACCTCATGTGCCTAGTGAAAATTTTATGTGTTCATTCTGCCCCTCATTAAAAACAACTAGCAGCTCAGAAAACTAGACAGAAAACATTTTGAAGCATCCAGCCAAATTAAGTTCAAGGAAAAATTAAACTACCAAAGACATGCATCAGAAATGAAAGATGCACTGCTTTGCTGTATTCTAGGCAATGAATTTGTATTGACTGAGTTAAAGATGAGGACATTCTGGTCTCTGTGCTTGTAAAATAAAATGCCCATGAAAGTAACTTTATATCTTTCCTGCCAAAGTCTGTAACTCTAAAAGCAGTGAATTTTCCAACAGAGAAAAGGGAGGCAATGCATCTTAGACTGACACTAGGTTCTCCAGTGTAAGAAAGACAGATTATTTTAAAATATGCATTGAAAGCTGGTTGGCCTCACTGTTTTGTGTTGACTTCCAGAATGCACTGAACATTTTCCCGGTGCTGGGCTTTTAATAAGATGTAAGCATATTGAGTGGATTTTAATAGCGGGTAAATGGACCACATTAAATGAAATTTTAAGAGCTCAAGCTAATGAAACATTAAAAAGTGTCATATTTTAAATGCCATGATTTTCTGAAACTGTAACTTTTGATCTGCAGCAAGCACCTTGATTCACAAACAACTTCTGTACCCAGCGCCGGTGCCCCGGGTGTCCAGGCGGTGCCAGCGGCTGCAGCGGCCCCAGCGCAGGGCACGGCTGAGCCCCTCAGCCACGGGAAAGCCTGGGCAAGGCAGGGCAAAACGCTGCCCGGCAGCCAGGGCTGAGCGGGGGGAAACAGCCCTGAGAGCCTCAGGGGACAGCGGGGACGGAGGCGGGAGAGACCCGGCGGGGATGGCACAGGGCCGGGGAGAGACCCGGCGGGGATGGGACAGGGACAGGGAGAGACCCGGCGGGGATGGCACAGGGCCGGGGAGGGACCCGGCGGGGCAGATGGACGTGTCTGGAGGGAGACTGAAGCCAATGGAGAGCCCATGCTGGAGCTGGTTTATCCCGATGGAAGGCCCTGGGCTGGAGCTCGGATGGAGCGTGAGGAAGGAGCCTCGGAAAGGATCTGCTATGGGCTGACCGCAGCACCTGCCCTGCTCAGGGGCAGGAGGTAGAGGAGTCGGGAATGTTGGAATGAAGTGGAGCTTGGGAAGAAGAGGGATGTAGGAGTGTGGATTGTTTCTGATTTGTCTCTTCTCCCCTCCTTCATCCAAATCTGGCTTTAATTGGCAAGAAATTAAAACAAATTTCTTCAAATCGAGCTTATTTTGCCCATGACAGTAATTGGGAAGAGATCTCCCTGTCACATGAGCTTTTTCGGTTATTTTCTCCCCTTGTCCTGTTGAAGAAGAGGAGGGAGAGCAGCTGGGTGGACATCTGGTAACTGGCTAAGGTTTGAACCTGTGTTCAAATAAACAAGACCCTTAAAGCTTATAATCTTCAAATAGATATTGATGTAAACTTACTTTTCATCAAAAGTGTTAATCTGGTTTGAAATTCCTGCATGATCTTCACATTTCTGATTTGTCAGTGAAGAGCCTTAGGTATCTAACCATGAGAACATCAAAAGAGTAAAAGTTTAGATGGGAGGATAATGGATGAGCAAATACATCTAGAATTGAAAAAACTCAAGATACCACCCTCTTCAAGAACAAAATATATAAGATATATTTATATGTGCATTTTTTTTTTAATTTTACCATATTTCTTTCTATTGAATTTAAAAAAATTGTTGGAGTAGCTCAGGCAAGTTTGCATAAATAACTAGAAAAACCTTTACTGCAAAAAATGACAGCAAATAACTTTGATAGCACGTGACATAAAAAAATAAACTAGGCTGGGGTACCTATTCTATTCTGGACCAGCAGCACAACAGTGACTTTTTAACACCCTTAGGAGAACATCAGACCTTTTATTTTATATCTTTCCAGTAAACATAGATTGTCATGACCATGACTTCCTTAAATACACTGAGAAATAAATTTATATCTTCAACTCTTATTTTTAACCTCGATTTTCTTGAAGACCATGTCTGTGTATTAAATGGATAAATCTAACAAGAAAAGCTCTCTCTTTCCTTCTAGCACTGATCTGTTACCTGGAATTATGTAAAACTGAAGATTATAAGAATAAGATTCCTCTGTCCAAATTAATTAGTAATGTATAGTATCTCTAAAAACACATACATCTCTTCATGGAACATAATCAGAACCTTGAATAAAATGCTAAGGTGTAGTGGCCCTGCACACTTTTTTTTTTGTCCTTTTTTTACATAGTTTGCTTGAGCTTTTTTTTTCCTTTTCTCCTTCTATTTCTTTTTTTCCTAAACCCATTTCCCTCTTAAATCCCACCTTCTGAGACTTTTTTTTGCTGTTGCTGCCAGACATAAGCAAATTTATCCTACAGCTCACTCCTCTATTTTTTTTTGCCTATATCACAAAGACTTAATGAATTTTAAAATGCTTGGTATTGGGCAGAAGCATCTTTCTCATAACATTAGAATTAGGATTTGATCTTTTTTTCCTGTCATATTTGCTTCACAGTAATACTACAGTAAAGAGGAGGAAGATATTTTAGTTGGTGGAAGAAAAACATCAGACCTCATTCATTTAATTAATCTTTTTGTTTTGTTTCCATTATTGTAGTAAAAACGTTGTACACATGGAAGTCTTTCTTTGCACAAAAATGAATTAAAGGCACTATGTCACAGTCAGAATAATAAGTGAAATTATCCAATGCTGGTATAGCATACTTGCTAATCTCTCAAGTTAAGAAGAAATATTTTTTTCTCCCCACACACTGAAACATGAAATATGTGACCTTTAAAAGCACTGACAGATGCTTTAAAAGGAGAAAATAGTGGGTGTAATGTGTAAAGTATGTTTTGCTGATAGAATTGCTTTTTATATTGTGCAATCTGTCACAATCACGTTAAGATGGTTGAAAGAAATCAGTGCAACCCTTCTGCTGGAAAATGCTGTTCTGTCAACATTTGTCACCATGTACAAAGGAAAACAAAGGAAAAAAAGTCAAAATATTCTAACTGGAATGGGTATTTTTAAAATTCTTGGGTCATTCTAATAATTAATTAATTTTAATGTTGAATGTATCTGTTAAAATGTATTTTGACATTGCTGAAATTACTTAATGTTTTTCTTCCCTAAAAATTACTTTTGAACTTTAGATCTGTTTTAAATTAAACACATTTTAGATTAGATTATTTCTTTCATTTCACCACTTAAATGTAAGAAAAAATACAGCAAGGTGACTGCCTGCTCTCACTTTGCTTTGGTCTGTCTAGAGCAATTTTCAAGACTGATAAATTTCATGTCCTGGGCCTATACGTTCTCAGCTTGGACAGTATCTCACAAAAGCCAGGTAACTGAGGAGGGGAGAGAGATGTTTTAGAGTTCTCCACCGAGATGAAATAACTGGTTCTGTTTAGAACAGAGACAACACATAATGTGAGTATTTACATTCTGTGAAATGATTGCAAATGACATTAACAGGTATTTGCAATAAAGGAGATTTAATTGTTCTGCTAACAGCATTCCAAGATGGGCAAGCATAAGAAGGTGTCACCAAGGTTTAGGACCTGGTAAGTCAAAAATCCAATTAAATATGCCTGACACCGCTTCAGCATAGGATGGCGAAATAGGTCTTTAAAACTTCCAAAATACTGTGTGTTACTGTAGAAAAAAAATTTTGAATGTGGGAAATCCTTCCATTTCCATCTTTCCAGTTTCTGGGGTACTTGAAGCCTGACACTGCTACCAACACCCCTATTGTTTGGTGGTGGCAATGAGGGAAACAGAATTCAGACATATTTGCTGATTAGGTCATTACCTGAAGGAACCCTGTGCAAGCATTCACTGTAATGAATCATTTCATTATTTCTTTTACAGATAGAGGTTTTTAATTTAATTTCTAGTCTGTAATTTAAAATTCATCTTCCTAAGATGTTAGATGCTTTAATCTGAACTAGAAGCTCTGCTCTTTTACACTTCTCCACGAATTCTTCACTCTCCCTTTTAAGAAACAAATTGAAAAGATCTGTGAGCCTGTGTTAGCGCTTCTGAAGTTCGGTTGAAATGAGTGTGCTGCTGGCTCAAATCACTAAGTTTTTATGATCTCACTTTCACCTGATTTCATGAAAGGAGGAAAGCATACAGTTTTCTGTCTTAGCTGGATGCTAAACTGGCTATTATTCTTTCACTTTTTTAGGCAGTTTGCAAATGTATAATCTACTGATAGATGTGCAGGCACTACTATATATTTTTGTTTCACCTACTTAAAAGTTTCACTGACTTTCACTGTAGAAGAGAGTTTTAATCCCTCTTTCTCATCAGTCTCTCCAGTTTCACAGGGGATATTCCAAGACCTACAAAGTCTATTTCAACTTTTTTAACTTCTATAATATTTTTTTTTTAAAAATATGAGTCAATTTCCATTTACAGTATGACCTTAAAATATTTTTAGAATCTTTCATGTGTGTTAGAGAAATGTCTCTTTCCTAATGGTTTCTGAAGAAGTAATGCATCTTTTCCTGAAATTGCTTAATTGTTTCAATAAATCATAAAATGATAGCATGGTTTGGGTTGGAAGGGACCTTTAAGAATGTCTAGTTCCAACCCCCGCCCCCTAGGCAAGAAGATCTTCCACTAGATCAGGTTGCTCAGAGCCCCATTCAACCTGGCCTGATTTGTAAATATTTATAAATACCCATTTAATTGCAGTAAATACACAGACATTAATCTGAAGATCCAAATGACTTGCAAGTTTAACATCTAGATCTATCTGATAAAGTGAGTACTTCTTAAATAATTTTTAAAGGAAAGCTAAAATGGTGTGTTAAATCATACTTTAAAAAAATCAATAATTACCTTAAAATCACTCAAATTAGTGAAAGGATCAGCAGTAGTTGAAGTGGTTCATATCACCATGACTTGAAAACTACATTTATTCAAGGGGTTTTTGTATAAGTGTTCAGTTGATCGCAGGTGACAAGAAAAACCCCATGCAGTTGCTTTCTCAAACCCTCTCAGCAAGCTGGGGGAGAGAATGGAAAGGGCAAAAGCCAAAAAAAAAAAAAAAAAAAAAAAAAAAAGTCATTTCCAAATTAAAGTAGTTTAATGTTTGAAGGAAAAACAAAGGTAAACAAGTGGTGCAGGAGGAGTTACCACCCAAAGTCAAACACCTAGCTCATCCACAAACAATGGCTTCTTTGGAAAAACACATCTTGGTTTTCTTGCTGGTTATGATTTTGTGTGACATGGCATATCTCTTTGGTTACTTTGGTCACCAGCCTGACTTCATCCTGTCCCAAAATCTTGCCTGCTACCAGCCTACTGGAGTGGGAAACAGGTAGCCTTGATGCTGTGCCAGCACAGTTCAGCAATGCCTAAAACATCAGTGGGTTATCAACACTGCTTAGGTCAAATGTCTAAAACCCAACACCATGTGGATTGAAATGAAGAAAATAACTCCATCCCAGCCAGACTCAATAGAGAATGACTGATCTCACTTACATAGAAACACTGAAAATTTATGCCATAAAAGCTTTCTCCTAGCCCCATAAAATATTGTGCAAGACTTTTAAAGTTGCCATTTGGGGACATGACACAATTTGGTTATGTCCTGCCCAAACAGTCTACTTCACACTGCTCTTAATTTCCTTAGTGTTTTTAGGGACACTATGCTTATGAAAATAAATATGTACTACCTGGGTTGACATAAAGTGACTAAGAATAATATTTGAATAAAATCTAATTAAAAAAATAAGTAGTCAAGTAGAACCAGAACTAGTTAAGTTCTGATTGAAATTTAGCCAGAAATATGTACCCAGTAAGTGAGAAAGTTATGCATTTTGTTAACATTATAACAGATTGAAAAGACAGAGGAGTAAGCTATAATTTCCATTAACAATATATCCTTCTATTTAAGAATAGAAACAACAACAACAAAAAATTCCAGAACATGAATTTTAAAATATTTTAAAATTTTAAAAATATAACTTTGTGGAAGTTTTAATGTCAATAGAAGAAAAGTATCTGTCAATCACGTACCTATTTCTGATCCATGCTTAGAAATATACTTACTATAATGATGTGTTATTATTTTAGCACATTATGCCTCCATCAGTGACTTTTCCTGCCCTTACTTACTTATACTTATATCCCCGTTTTCAGTTTTCAGGATTTCTTGGTTATCCTGGTACCATTTGTAGTATAAGAATGGACAAATGAAAGTTTTAATCCTTCAAAGCCCCTGGCATTATGATTTTTCTTTTAAGGGAAGCAATTAATTGGAACCACTTTTAAAGATCCAAGTTAGAGGAACACAACACCCATCTTCAATAAATGATTTTCCAAAAGTAAATTTCTCTATTACTTGGTATAGGCTTAGAAAATATGTAAAAAGAATTTTAATAAAAGCATTTACAAGATGTTAATCTGAGGTAGACATCTGTGAGAGCAAGTACAGAAAGCCTTCCTTTGTGAAACTGTTTTTGTCCTCTGAAAAGTGGTCCCTAGCATCATTGCTTTTTGATCATGCCTCAAGTGAATTTTTACAGTCTGAAAACAAATGCATTATAAATTGGCTTAGGAGATATGATTATACTTGTACCAACTCTTGTCTTGTTCTTGAAACTGACAGTTGTTTGACTTTTCTATTTTTATATGAAAATAGTCTTTTAATTTATGACCTGCCACCTGCACTGTATTTGTAACAAACAAAAAAATAATTCAATGTGCTTTACGAAGCAAAAAGGATGTTAGCTAATGCTATTTCTACACATTTAAAAGCACAGAGCCTATAAGAAGGAAAGGCAAAAAATTGAGGGAATTATACTAGCTGCATTATCAATTGTGTGCACAACGGGGTTATAAATGTGGATTTCATTCAAAGCAGTTATTTCTTCTGACATGTTGGTATTCCATTAGGAAAAAAAAATAAAGAAGAAAAGTTTTGGAAAATCTTTAGTAAGCTTGTTCATCTTAATAAAGGATGCAATACAAAACATAGAAATATAGATACATGGTCGTTTCTCTCCTAGCATGAAAACAGCTGTTCTAATTCACTGAGGGCACACATAAAATAGTTAACAGCCATTGCACATTGATCAGTTTTACCTCTTACAGGTCTCAACTACCAAGCTGTATAATCTCACGGAAGGGAATGAATTTCTTGTGGTTTAGAAGTAGGGAGTTTTCATTACATTTTATTTTAATTCCATGAATTCAACTAAAATGAAACACAAAATAGGTCTGTATTTTTCAGCAAGAAGTTGTAACAGCAGGAAACAGGAGTCAACATAATTTTGTGCATCAAAGCAATTTCACATAAGTTCTTACCAACAATGTGGGGTTTTTTGGGTACATTTGATGCAGAAGTAGTCATGTCACTTAGTGTACCAGAGCTCTTAAGGCCCAGACCTGTAAGAGTCACCTGAAGCCTCTGCTGACAGACCTTCTGACCATTGCTACAGAGGCTGTGTTGAACATCAGACCTGGATCTCCAATCTCAACTTGAGCTGTGCTGTAGAGCTGCACCTGGGCCTGTGTCCTGGAGGCAGCTCAGACCTAAGTTATAGGCAGCCTGATCTCCAGCTTCGTCTTATAGGTGAGCCTTGACCCTACCTCGCATGTCTGTCAGCCCTGTCCTCTCCTGATCCCTATTTTATTATTCATCTTCCTTGATTAACCTCCAGTCTGGGGCATGAATTCACCCTGTCTGGGTATACAGCCTGAGGGTTGATCCCACCCCCAGCTTGGTCTTCCTTGCGTCCTGTAGGACTGTGCCTGGTTGGTGAAGGTACTGCCTGATCAGGAACTGGGATCACCCTTGGCTTCTGGCTTGTCCTTCCTCATGGAGAGGCTCCTGCTGCTCCTAAAATAGAACTCTGGCAATATCTGGCGGGGCTGAGCTAAAACAAATCTTCTGGAGCAGCTGGCAGCAGCAGCCAGGCCCCTACTCCTAGATACTGGTGCATTGTCTTGTGAGGTGGGCAGTCACTGGCCATGAACACTTTCATCCATGAAATGGCATCCAGGTGCCTGGGACAATCAAAATGAGACACACTGCAGAACAGGAAAACTTAAAAATCACATGCCTTGCCCTGTGCAGCAGTAAATCCCAGTCAGCCGCATGCTGGAGCTGTGGGACTGCAGGAACACACACGATCTCTCATTGGTCAGGGCTGCCCTCCTTGTCTGCTTCTTCCACGGATTGAGTTTTGTATGCCTGCTTTGAACTCAAGTTACAATTCATGTGTAACAAATTACCTGAATCTGTAGGGAGGGTTGGATGTTAGTTAAAATCACCTGATCTGCAGATGGGCTTTGATACAAGTTCTGTAAAATGACCCAGTCTGCAGAGTCTAGGTTAAAAGAAAGTTTTTGTGATAACTGCTTTGTTGTGTTATTGTTCTACCAAGGGTCCCTAAGTAATCTGCCTGTCTCCATAGTGCTGGGTGACAGTAGTGCGTTTGTGGGTGAATGTGCCAAAAGACATTGGTCTTGTACCTGAACATAAAAGTTGAAAATGGACTAATGATAAAGGACTAATTTCAGTGCTCTAGTCTTTCAAATTGTTAAACTAAGTTTGAGAGCTCAGCTTCTTGGTTTCAAGGTGGCAGCAATTGTCAAAACTACCTCTATTACTAGACAATAAAATAGTATGCTACGCACTATTTTTCAGCCTCCATCAGTCCTAATTTGAAGAGTTTGACTTAAGAGTCCTTCTACAACTCTTAGATATTAGTAAGACATGAACATTATTCTTGTTATGATGATTTCTCAAGAATTCTGGGCATCTTTTTCCCCACAGAATCACAGTTAATATGTCAATCAAGTGATAAACTAAGTACCCTATAAATCACTGAGCTGTCATTTTGTTGCATTTTTCATGGAACACCTTGACTGGTTCTATCATGAAGAACTTTTCTTTCAAATTTAGAATAAGGCAAAATACATTTAGTGTAGGTTAATTGCTACACTTGAAGTTAAAAACTTTTATAATTTGTGATTTTTTTCTGTTAAGTCACCATTAGTTATTTGTGTTATTACACTTTTTGAAGAATTAGAAACTTCTTATGCTGCTCAGATGATTGTTTTCTCATACTGAGGAATATTGAGCACTCTTGCAAAAAAGAAACCAGTTCAACATTTTCAGTTGACAATCTCAAGCAACACTCAGTATTGACTTAAAGGAATTAAGGGAGATAGCAAAGCTAAAATATTAATAGAAAATTCTGTCCCTATTCTTAAATACAAATGTAGGTTTGCTTTTAGGTTTTGGGATTGTCTGTTCAACTTTCTGATTGACCCTGCTATTAGCAATTGGCTTGTATAAACAAATCTATTTACATTTTCTGAAGATTTACTTTCCTTGGGACTCCAGCCCAAGAAAACTGTCAGAAGTTTGCACTGCCATCAACATATATAAGGTGTTGGATATTTCTTAATTTTGTAATAAGTCAGTGAGGTCTCTGAAGTGACTGATTTCGTGCCTATTACAAAGCAGCTTGTTAAGGCACGATCCACTAAGTTAAATATGCTATCAGTGACTAAGGGGAGGTTAAGTGCACATCAGAACAGAGGTGCTTCATTGGCAAGAGAAGTTTCTTGCAGATTTGCATCCATATGTCTCTTAGCCATAGCTCCACATCTCAATTCTGCACGAGCCAGAGAGCTTTCTGAACCTGAGCTAGAAAGAAATTCAACACTCATAGTACTTTCAAGTCTGAATACTCTACATCTAAGTTTGAAGCTAACCAAGATCAAACAAAGAGAATATGGAGAAGAAAGCCTTCCTGCCCATACTGAATGCTGGTTACTTAAAGTGGGGTTTGATCCTATTCAATTTGCACTAGTGTCTGCAGAATTTGATCCATCCAGCCCCTTAGGTTGCATGCTGACAACCTTCTTAAAGATATAATTCTTTCTCTACTATTTGAGTCTCTTCCAAAGCTTACAGTACCTCAGCCTTCATAAGTGTCACAGCTCACTCACCTCATCCTCTCACTGCATGTTACCTATCCCGCTGATTTGATTCCCCTTCTTAAAGGTCTTGTTTTGTATTACTACCAGCAAGCTATAGAACTTGAGTGACAAAGGAATTTTTGACATATTGACCTTTTTGTCTCTACTGTTCCCTATGTTGCTTCTGTGCTCCAAACTGCATTCCCTACTTGCTTCAGAAATGTTTTTACTCTTCCTCTTGATTCTATAAATATTACAAATTACAGCCTGGTTATGCTCTTGTCTCTCATTTTTATAGAATTTCTCCAGTCTGCTATTGTTGTACTAAATGTTCCTGGTATCAGTGCCCACTTCTGAATTTCTTTTTTTGTATGTTGTCAAAAAATGAGTGCAGATTAACTTACTACCAAGTTATTGCTTTCTTATACTTTAGCTCAGTCTGCCATCATTTTTTGGAAAAAAACCCCCAACATTCTCCTTCAAGTGAGAAGGTCTATTTGATTCTACTGGTTTTCATTACTTCTACTTTGGAGGTTGCTATAATGCTCTCTTTCCAGAATCTTTTTTTATGTCCCTTTCTTCCATTGTCCCTGAAATTTCTTGTTTATCGATTTATTGCTCATCCTGTACCTGAATATACTGGTTTGAGCTATGCACTGGAAATCCAGAGAAACATGGTGTTATGTCTTTCTGCAATTTCCTTTTAAAAACTCAAATTTCCCCATTTATTAATATATTCCTTTTACTTGCTGAGGCTGAAATGATAGATTTTCTACCATCACTTCTATCTCTTGCCATTTACACACTATTAGATTATTTAATTCAGGGTTTTAAAAGATTTCTGTAATAAAACTACTCAAGCACCCCTGAAAATCTTTACTAGTGACATCTGTGTGAATTAGCACCAGTAGCTACCACTAACCAGAAAGTGGTAACAATTTCTCAGTGTGCAGCAATAAAAGCAGATAAATCTGTGGGAGAAAGATGCCTCAGTAAGATGTCTGCCTTCTTGAAAATCCCTAGAGTTTAAATGGATTTAGAGCATGTTTGGAATATCATAAAATACAAGGTATTTAGAATGAACTGGGGAAAGGTCCACCACCTACCTGCTGAACATTTTAGATACCTTTCTCTTATTAGGACACTTTTATTTTCCCTAACAGTATGTGTGACAATTACTGAGAAGTACCCGTCAGAAGTAATTGCATGGCTTCTGGCCTTACTAGGTGAGAACAGCTTTTTCATGCCATGACCTCATTGCTTATCAGAATTTCTTGTTGACAGCAGCAGATTCTTCATCCTAAAGGCTACTCAGCAATCAGTTTCTGAATGTTTCTTTCTTTGCCAGGCAGGCTGGCTTAGACTTGGCCACTTTGAGCTTATAGATATTACCTTTCAATTGGTCTTTAAATGTAGTTTGCATGTTTGCCATGACAAGGTTTTGATTACTAACTGGCTTCAATTTGGAGTCTGATACAGACATTTCAATGATGAGATTTTTCACAAAATCTTCAAAATTTTGAGTGTTATATAAGGTACTAAATAATCAATTTGTATAACATATCATCACATGTTTTTACTTTCCACTGTACCTGTCTTCCTTTAAGCCAGTTATGATTTATCTTTAGAGCCACATCTAAACTTCATGCTTGCATGTCAAATTTTTGTTTGGTGGGAATCTAAGTGCAGTTTAACTATAGAAAATATTTCCTTTCCATAAAGATATGACCTTTTAAATGACACCTCCACTGATCTGGACTGGAGGGAAGAGAATCTGCTGTTAAAAATTATGTCTGTAGAAGTTTCATTTGTTATCAATGGACTTTATTTGTGCAAAAACCTTACTGAAATGATACATTTTAATTTATGATTTTCCTTTCAACATAGAAAATTGCATACTCAAAGCAGAAGTTTATTGTTCTAATTTTTACCTCTCATCATTTAGTCTAGAAAATAAATAAACATTTCAATTATACTGATAGTATCTGATACACTGTGTGACCTACTGTATCTATTTAAATGAACAGGACAAAAGATACTTTTTTTTTTGTCTAATTATGAAGAAAAGTTTCAAGACTTTCAAACCTGCCTTATATTGCAGGATAAGACTGGGAATTCTGAAGAACCTATCTTCTCCAGCGCTGCCTCTGTTGGAGCAGAGTACCTGTTTGCTGACCAAGTTAATAAAAATATTTGTTAACTGTTCAGTTTTTTTCTGAGAGACAATCTTCAGATGGATCTCCTGGGGCATTTCCACTGAGACCTACAAAAAAGATCTCTCCTTCCTCTGAGGGATCCTAATACGTTACTCTTATATTAAAAAGAGAGAATGAGTGCTGAAGTTACTGTCTGCTGAACTGTACAATATAAACAGAATTAGCATCTAGATAGCATTTGCACTTCACTGTCAGTTTTTCATGTGTTTATCAGCTTTATCAGCTCCAGTTTTATCAGCTGTAGGGCCAAAATTATTTTTGAAACCAAGTGGATCAATGCTACTGCTCACATCTTTCATTCGGTTTTAAAAATATGCTGAGGCAAATTGTAACAGGACAGTTAAGTTGCACAATAGAGAAAGTTACATTGTGCAGTGAGGGATTGGATACAGGAAACATGTAAGGGCCAGACCTAAAAATATGGTAGGGTTATTCCTCATCCCATTTTCTCAGTAACCAAGCACCTTGCAGATTTCCTTCTTTTTCTTGGATATCTGAATTTTGTCTGAGTTTAATGTAATATTGCAGTAGGTAACTGTGAATTCAATTTCTTCATGTTATTTTGGGGCTTGTTCAGTTTTGGTTTTGGTTTGTTTTTTCCCTCTCCTCAGAC